>CM018042.1:7829036-7921536 GCA_008638375.1 Nyssa sinensis | reverse complement strand
GACATGCTGAAAAGTATTTGAAGGAAAAACTGTTGCAGAAAGCAATCACTAAGCATGTCACAATGAATTTCTAAAACAGAACAATTAAAAACTGAATCATGTAAATACTGAATTTGAAACTTCAAATACTTCATATCTTATACTTAAAACCCTTTTTAAATCATGGAGTCAAATTTCCAATTCAAACACAGGGTTACTCACCTTGATTCTTTAGGGTTAGTGCTAATGATGCGCTTTCCCACTTTCCTGGTAGTTCCTAAGAACAATTCATAAACATTTCATCAACTTCATATTCATCGTACTATCATTTCGATATTCCTTAACTTATGCTTAAATCGTATTTGATCCTACAATGATTTCATAAATTCATATGTACTTAACGTAACTCGTATTCTTAACCTATGACACAATTTAATGTGTTAGAAATTGAATCTACTTCAATTTATACTCTTCTGGAAGTTCCATTAACTTTAATTTAAAGTTATTTATTTGACGTGTTTACGTGTCGTGTCTTTTCGTATTTCGTTTCTTGTACTTGCCTTAGTAATAGTACTTTGGCATCATTTCAATTCATAGTCATCTAACAGATGCTATTCATCAAATTTTATGTCTTTTTATTTTAGACATTTCTTTAGGTCGAATAGACTCTACCATTGAGTCCGGAGTGTCGAAGAAAGTCGGTTTAGGCTTTCGTAACATTTAATTCGGACTGTTATATGTAAAAGGGAAAAATGGTCATTTATCGTTTTACGTGTCATATTTTTCTGTACTTCGTTTCGTAATTTGGACTCCATTTTTGAGTCCGGGATGTCAAGGAAAGTTAATTTAGACCTTCTCCGATTTCATTTTGGCTTTAGGGGTACCAGGGGTATTTTGGTCATTTTACCCCTTTACGTGTCTTTATTTTTCGGGACCCCGTCTCGTGTCGTGGACCTCACCATTGGACTCAGAAGGTCCGAGATAGTAAGAGTACACTAATAACTTGTTAAATTTTGGTCAAGGGGTATTTTGGTCATTTACCCCTTACGTGTATTTATTTTTCGGGCTCCGTCTCGTAAAACGAACCCTACCATTGATCTCAGAATGTCCAAAATAGTAAAAATACACTATTCATATGCTTAATTTGGACTTCATTTACTCTATTTATGACCCAAGGGCAAAATAGTCATTTTACTTTATTTATTAAATAATTAAATTAATTATTTAATTATTTTTCCAGGGGTCCAAATGCATAAAACTTTCATAATTTGGGCAACAGTAGGATTGTCCAGAAGTTCTGGGGTCAATCCGCAATTAAGTAAAGTATTGGTTTTATTTTATTTTAAATAACTTGAAAACCAAAGGGTTTGGTTTAATTTTAAGTGAACCGTCCGGTCTAGTCATAAACCAACCGGTTTAGCCGGTCTGCTTACATGTGGCTGACGTCATCATGACGTCAGCCCTATATCTCTTTTTATTTAAACCGACACCCTAAACGGCGTCGTCTCATTTATGCGGTGGCAAGCCCAGAGGCTGCCACCCATCCCGAGTCCACCCACCGTTTTAAACGGTTTGCGAGTTGACTCGGTCGTCTTCCCCACGAGAACACACTGAAAAACCCTAATTCCCGTTTCCCTTTTTCTTCTATTTCGTGACATTTCAACCAATTTTTCTCCACTGTTTTAGTCCTAAATTATTCCTAAGACATAACCAATTGATTTGGCATTCATTTGAGGGATTAAAAATGGTTCGTGTGCTCGGTTTTGGTTGTGATAACCCGAACTGCAACTCCATGGTTAACCCTTATTTCTTGATGGTTTTTCATGGAATTTGGCTTGGTTTGTTCCCCTCTTCATGGGGATTAATTTTCCATTCTTTAAAACAAGCTTTGAGGTGCAGTTGAGGTGTTGGGTTTAAAACCCGAAACCTGCAACTCAATATTCGAAGGGCTTTTGTTGGGATTTTTGATCGCAGCTAGGGTTTTTCATGACCCTCATGACTTCATCTTGAAGCCTTGGTAGGTTAGAACCCATTTAATTTCACCCATTTCAGACCTATTATTTTGAAGGTCATCCATGGCAGCCGACCTTGGGTTTCATGTTTTTAGGTGCTCTAATACTAGATTTTCATGCTTGGTTCAACTTTAAACGTATATTGAACATCATATAATGAAAACAAACTCTAAAACAGTTCATATCCATTCTATATTTTTAGAGAGAGAAAATACCTATTTTTGATATTCTGTATCCTTCTCTCTCTCTGATTCTCTACTTCTTCTTCCTTTAGCTTCCTAATGCTCTCCAGGATTGGTTTCTTACGAACCAAGCATGCTTTACATGCCTTGGCCTTTTAAACTTTCATCACCGACCCTTCTCTCTCTTCATTTTCTCTCTCTCTCTCTCTACACGTTTGCAGCCCTCATTCTTGACCTTATCATCCCATCTTACACTCCATAATTTCTACTTTTCATCTTTGGCAACTTACATTAAATGGCCCTTGATATTTTGTATATTGTATATTATATATATATATATATATATCACACACACACCCCAACACATGGAGACACACACACACACACACACAGCTCAACCGACACACACACACCTTGTGCACTGTTCATACTTTACACATGTATATCTATATAAATGTATATAAATATATATGAACAATTAATTATATATAAATACATATATAATGTATCTATGTACATACATGCATACATAATTATACATATACATGCCTTCATGAATTGTGTATGAAATAATTATTTTAACTATTTATATATACATACTTATACATGGACATGTGTATATATATACTTTTATACACTTTATATTATACACACAATACACCATAAAGTGTGTGTTTGTGTATTCAAATTTATTTAATCATAATTAGAGTTAATAATTTCATATAAATAAATAATTAATTATTTAATTAATTATTTCCTTTGGTGTAACTATTTTTACACAAATTTCCTTTAATCTCGAAATACGTGCCATACGACCCGGTATCCCGGGTCGGGATATTACACATTCTTTGTGTTTCCATAAGAAAAATTCTCATGTTTTCGAAGCCCTGGATGGTAGTAATTTGGCATAGGATTACCACGATAGTTGTAGTTTCGATTGTTGAGGTATTGAACTTGTTCTTGACTCGCTTCATTACTCGAAATTGTCATACTTGTAGCTACAATATAGTCTACACTTTGTGGTATCTTTGGGTTGTCAAAGCTAAAATCTAATGGGATAAAGAAACAACTTGAGCTGAAAGGGATGTTAACGGCTCCAATTCATGAATTCCAATAACTCTCTTAGCCATAGTTCTTTCGGTTGGCCATTGATAGTTGTTTAAGGCCATTTCTTCCAAAAGAAAAGTAGCACCCTTAGCTGTTTTTGACATTAAAGTTCCACCAAAAGCAGCGTCGAATCAAATCTTTATACCTTTCCCATGCTTCATAGAGTGACTCGAAATCATTTTGCTTGAATTGAAAAATTTCACTCCTAAGTTGGGCTGATTTTGTAGGTAGAAAGTATTTAGCAAGAAACTTTTCAGCCATTTTGTACCAATTAGTGATGCTTCCTGGTTGTAAAGATTATAGCCAACCTCTTGCCTTGTCCCTCAAAGAAAAAGGAAACAATCTTAGTCTAATGGTGTCTTCATTAACACCATTAATCTTTATAGTGTCACAAATCTCCAAAAATATCGCCAAATGAATATTAGGATCATCAAGTAGCGATCTGCTAAATTGGGCTTGTTGCACCATATTGATCAAGGCTGGTTTGAGCTCAAAATTGTTGGCATTAATGGTCTGGCGTCTTATACCCGAGTCGTTGTCATTCACAACTAGCCGCACATAATCCTTCAAGGTGCATGGCTGTGCATCCTACTGTCCGTCAGCCATGGCTACTACTTTCTTCTTTCTTTGTGATCTAAGAGTTCTTTCAATCTCCGAATCAAAAGGAATAATGTCAGGAGCTCTAACCCAGTGCATCCAACGTTAAAAACACACCTGTAAAACAAAAATAAAATAAAAATAAAGTACTAAATTAAAACCAAGATTGCTTTGTATCGATATTGGCAAAAATAAGAAGAAATCAATTCCCGGCAACGGCGCCAAAAACTTGATCGGTGCAAAACTGCAAGTGAACAGTAATTAGTTTTAAAGTAAAGTGATGAGAAGAGTATCGCCCTCAGGGATTGGTAACTTACTTTTGAAAAATATTGAAATTATACTAATCTCGACTTTATCAAGAAAAGTCACTAAGATTTTTGTAATTGCAGCTTAAAATAAATCAATTCAAAGAAAGTACTCGAAGGAAAAGAAAGATGTGGTTCGAAAATCAAATTAATGGGAAAGAAACTTCTAGGAAATCAATTTCACCTAATCCCTCACTATGTTTTACTCATCTAACTAATTGAATTTAATTCTCTATATTTGTTAGCAAATCTCCAATTCATCCAAAAGCCTTTTTCGACAGTCAATTAGAAATTATTCTTGTTCATTATTTCACACAAGAGTATGCAAATTAATAAAGCAAGAAAACAACAAAACCAATGATTTTACTACTACATAGATTCATACAAGTCTTTCGATCTCAATATTCACCTATGCTGAAATATCCAAGATCCATCCTATAATTCCCTCTTTCGACAATAAGTTACAAGATCAAAATCATCTAATTAATGGCCAGTTAATTAGAAGCAATAAGCTCAGAATAAATCAAACAAACATGAAAGAGAATTACTTCAAATTAGCATAGAAAAGCAAGCATAGTTCGAGACTAGATTACATCATTTTCCTAGAATAAAGAAAATTTAGTTCAAGCTAAAAATTAAATTCAACATAAACGAATTCACCATAATTTCTTTCTGAGAGGAATGGAAGAAATTGAACACTAAAAAAAATTACTCCTCCCCTGCCGCAGCAGTGTCCTTCAAGCTACAATGCCTGTTTGTTCAGAAAAAGGAACTCTCTTTTAACCGCAGCGCCTCTTTGTTTTTTTTTTCTTTTTTCTCTTCCCAGCCGCTACTACTTTTTCTTCTCCTTTTTCCTACCACAAGCTGTTCTCCAAGCCGCAATCTGTTTCCTTGCAGCTTTCTCTCCCAAGCCAAGTCGCAGCTTCCTTCATTTATGCCCTTTTTTTTTCCTGTCGCCGCCTTTTTTGCTTTTTGTTTTCTTACCCTACTTCAGCCGCCGCCGCTTGCTCTTCCTTTTCTATTCTTTCTCGATCGTGCCCCCCTCATTTTCTTCTTTTCCAGTGTCCTTTTATGCGCAGCCTTCCCTTATGCCCTACACGATTGTAGCAGCATCTAGGTTTTAGAACTTCTTTTTCTTGGGCTTTTGGTTGGACGGCCCAAGTAATTATGGATTGAGCCCATAATGTACAGAGTGCCTCTTCATTGAATGAGAGAGAGTCCATAGACGACGGGCTGCTTTAATTTCTTCAAATCTGAAATAAAATTTAAATGATGACAATAAAGCCTAAAATCAACCAGAAAATAAATAAAATTAGACTAAAGTTTAAATTTAAGAAGTGATAAAATATTCTAAATTATGCAAGTCATCAGTCACACTCATGTCTCGCTTCACGGTCCTTCTCCGTTGGAACGCAAGTGCCAATCGTATGTCTCACTTCATGGTCCGTCTCCATTGGAACGCGAGTACCAATGGCCAATTTTGGATTTTTCACCACAGGATCTACACCCTCATAATGCATAGCACCAAAGTGCTCAACTCACGCCATGTTTCCAAGGATTCACAATATACTAACATGCCTTAATTTTTCTATGCAATTCCAATGAAGCATGTCATCAAACACATGGTGTATGCCTTAAATAATGCATTATACTTAAATCAACTATAAGTTTTGAATCACAAAACTTTGCCTACATGAACCTAGCATGTAATCCAATCAATTACACATATAAACATATTACATATTCATAACCTTACCAAATTCTCAAAGATTACAAAATACATAAAGTACCAAAACATTGAATAAATCATAACTTTCCAACTACAAGACTTTGTCGACAAGAACATAAGCTAGAATGCAATGAATTATACATGTAGTCATATTTCATGTTCATCACTTTAAAAAATTCCCAAAGAATATATAGGTACATAAGGTACCAACCCTAGGTTTTCAAAGTAACTATAAGTTAGGTGGCTCTCTAATAAAAAATAAGCATGTAAGTCATACAATTAACATATAAAAAGACTCATAAACTTATCTCTATTCTTTACTTAGCAAAATCTCATACCTAAAAGGGTTTTTCTCAACCCTAGAGAGTTGTGCTCGCTGTGCAGCCGAACCAATTAGTAAGAACGTAGCCCTTAATGTGGGGAACAACTTCCTAGAAGGAAGCCTTGTGAAAATCCAAGCCTAGAAATGAGTTTTGAAGGGTTGAAAGTTAGAAAACCCTAGATTTTCTTCACCTTTTTCTCCATGCACGACCTGCTGCTATATTCTCAAGCCAATTCTGAGAAATTTATGTACTATGTGTTGTATTTATACTCAAAGGGCTAATGGGGTAAAAGAACCCTTTTGCTCTTAATGAGTTTGGGAATTTGACATTCTGATTTAGCCAAAGTTCTTAAAATTATTTTAAATAATATTTTTCTAAAAAATTTATTTTCGCTTATTGGCGGTTGCGGCCAGGCCTACCCGGGATGCCCTTTTTGGGTCCATTTTTCAAACTATCTCTAATTAGGCTCAAATTCTCACAGGAGGTGCATTTTAACCCTCTAAGCATATTTCTCTTCTATGTAATACTCAAATTATACTTCTAAACATGACTTATGCCTGAATGATGCACGTATAGCACCCTACCAGCAAATAGTGCATGAATAGTGCCCTACCGGCAAAAATGAAAAATTTATCCTGATTTTTCAGGTCTTTACATCCTTCCCGCCTTAAATAAATTTTTTTCCAAAATTTAGAAATGTACCTCTATGAACAAATAACTCTGGATACCTAGCACGGTCCTCAGCCTCGCACTCCTAAGTGGCTTCATTGACTCCGTGGTGGCTCCAAAGAACCTTGAGGAAAAGGATGGTCTTGCCCCACAAAACCTAATCCCTCGAGTCCAATATCTCCACAGGCATCTCATCATAAGAAACATCACCCTCCACTTCAAGATTTACCCAATCGAGTACATATGAAGGGTCAGGCTCATACTTCCTCAACATCGACACATGAAAGACATCATGAACCCCAGATAACTGTGGCGGTAATGCCAACCGATAGGCAACTTCACCAATCCTCTCAAGGATCTCAAATGGCCCTATAAACCGTGGTGATAATTTCCCGCTACACCCGAATCTCCTCAATCCCCGTCGTAGGGCTACCTTGAGGAACACATGTCCCCTAACATAAAATGACAGAGGTCGTCGCCTCCTATCTATATAACTCTTTTGGTGGCTCTGTTCTGTCAATAGATATTTTTGAATCATCTATATTTTCTTCGTGGCCTCACGGACTATGTCAGGCCCCAAAGCAGCTGTCTCCCCTACCTTAGTCCAACATATCGGTGAATGACACGGCCTGCCATACAACACCTTAAAAGGTGTCATCTCAATACTAGACTAATAGCTGTTGTTGTAGGCAAACTCTACTATATCAAGGTGATCCTCCCAATTACCCCTGAAATCCATAACACACGCCCTAAACATATCTTCAAGTATCTGGATAGTACGCTCTGACTGACCGTCAGTCTGAGGGTGAAAGGCAGTACAAAACAGTAGTTGAGTCCCCAAAGCTGTCTAAAAACTCTACCAAAACCGTGCAATGAAACGTGGATCTTGGTCTATAACAATGGAAACAAGAATCCCATGTAGTCGTACTATCTCTCGGATATACAACATATTGAGAACATCCACTGAATCAGTCACTCTAATTAGTAGGAAATATGCAGACTTCGTCAACCTATCGACAATAACCCAAACTACATCGTGACCTCTAGGTGACCTCGAACGACTCATCACAAAATCCATAGTAATATACTCTTACTTCCACTCGGCCACTCGTAATGGCTGTAACAAACCCCCAAGTCTCTGGTGCTCAGCCTTAACCTGCTGGCACGTGAGACATCTCGATACAAACTGTACAACATCTCCCTTTATCCCTGTCCACCAATACTGGCGATGTAAATCATGGTACATTTTAGTGCCCCCTAGGTGCACTACTAGACGTGAATGATGGAAATCTCTAAGGACATCAGCCCTAAGGGACTCTGGAACAAAAACTTTACCCACATACCTCAGGCCAAGGTCAGAATGAACTGTCTATCCCTCAAAGCCTTCAGGACTATTAACTCATGCTCACATCTGCTCTGCCTCTGTGTCCTGTAACTGTGCCTCAATAACCTTGCTCAACAGCGTAGGCTGTACACACAAACTAAACAGTGTGGCATGTCCCTCAGACTCAACGAAGTCCAAGTCGAACTTTCCAATATCTCCCATCATCTCCCATTCCCTAATAACAATGCTAGCAACAGTGCTGCTCGGTCTCTAACTAAGTGCATCGGCTACGACATTAGCCTTCCCAAGATGGTACTGAAGGTCAAAGTCATAGTCCTTTATATACTCCATCCACCTCTTGCCGAAGATTCAAGTCATTCTGTGTGAAAATGTGTCTGAGGCTCTTGTGATCCGAGAACACCTCGAATCTCTCCCCATATAAGTAATACCGCCAACTCTTAAGTGCAAAAATGACGACAGCTAACTCTAAATCATGTGTAGGATAGTTATGCTCATGATTCTTCAACTGGCAAGAACTATAAGCTACCACCCTACCCTTCTGCATCAATACACAACCTAGTCCCTTTCGCGACGCATTGCAATAGACTGTATAGCCAATACCTTTCTCAGGTATGATTAGAACAGGTGTTAAAGCCAGTCTCCTCTTCAGCTCCTGAAATGACTGCTCAAAGTCATCACTCCACTCGAATCTAATGCCTTTGCGCGCCAGACGAGTCATTGGCGTGGCAAGACAAGAAAATCCCTTTACAAATCGACGGTAGTATCCGGCCAATCCTAAGAAACTCTAGATCTCAAACACATTCTTTGGCCTCTCTCAACACATAATAGGGTCAATCTTAGAAGGATCCATGGATACCCTGTGAAATAAAAACTATTGCCCTTAGGAATACACATTATCATTCTTCCCCTATAGCAGTCTATACTCACCCAGAAAGTAGACAACCAATCTATCCCCAATTACATGTTAAACAAAAATTAGAAATCATATTCCCCACAAATTTGACCTAACCATTCCATTCACCATTCATTCTCCATGTCAAACAACACGATCATTTATTTATTTATTTATTATTATTATTATTATTATTATTATTATTATTATTATTATTATATATTTTCCAATCTACTAATAATTCAACAATCTAATTCATTAAAGGATGATTAAAGTCTTTTACTCTGTATCCAAGTTATATTTTATATACACTCCCACACATACAAAGTAACGCCAAGCGTTTATTTTTTTTTCTTATTCATCTCAGCTATTTCATCTTAGTATAATTCCTTTCCATTCATACCACATATTGTTAAAAGTTTTTCCATCTTCATCTTTTTAAGCTTTCAAGCTTTCAATTTCATGCATTATCCAATGATATGCTTCATAATGCAATATAACCATGCAAGCACACATGTACCCAATTTATAGGTGTTATGAAAATAAAATATGCACTATATGTGTCTTACACATCAAATAATTCAACATATTCTATCAACACAATAGTCAGGCAATACAAAAGCCATCTAAATAATACATTTCTAGCAATCCATGCTCTTAAGCACCGTATTCTCATCACATGTATCAAGAAAAGAAAACATGCAATAAATGCATTTCATCCACTACAAGTAGACTCACATGCTTTATCCTTACGAGGTATCTCTAGGTATTCATACCTAAATATATATTTACGTATACATATATATGATATGTTTCCACTTTCGTCAACAATATTGATATAAGATATACTTTATTTATATCCACATACCTTATATATACATTAAGTAAAAATCTTATGCTTAACACATATAATGAACCAATTCAAACCATGAAAAACTTATTATACCATAGATATTAATTAAGTTTTTTTTTTCTCATGCATATACGAAATATGCCTTATGGTTCCATCATCTATTTAGTACATACTCATGCAAGTTCGCATTAGTTAATTTCTTTTCCTTGCTGCCTTCAACCATCTTATTAGGTATTTTTTACCTTTTTTCCTGTATATAACGAGGTGATAAGCCTTCATGGATCACAACTCCTTTTGTTAGTGGCTGATGGGGCGCCATCCATCAACTGTGACGCAAGACTTGAGACCAATTCAGTCTGTATAGATATCATAGTCGTAGTACTATAACCTATGAATATCAGGTTAACCTAACATACATATATAGAATCAACAACAACCAACACATAGCCTACCACATAAACACTTAAGTCTAGAATTCATCATAAGAATATACATATACATAAATGAGCTTACAACTTACCATATAGGTAACTAGGCACACAACCAATCCTATGGATATCTAGGCTTATAGCCTATCTTATAGATAACTAAGCATATAGCCTATCTCATAAATCATTTGGTCTACTACATAGATATAAGCATCTAGCCCCAGTTGATCAATAATCAAGCACATCACTATACCCTCAACAAATTAAGAAAATAATCACATTGTACAATTGCACATACTAAAGCAACAAGCACACACATAATCATGTACACCAAACTAGCCCACTTGAGGTCTAACCTCTCCAATTGTCCTTAGGTATTCAAAACCTAAAGCTTTGATACCATGTTGTCATGTCCCGAATTTTCATAAACCCGAGGAGTGAGTGAAACGAATTAAGAAAAATAAATAATAGGCAATTAAATGGATTTAGTTGATTGACTCATTTGTTTCTCCATATTTTTCCAAAATTTAGAATGAAAATTTGCTACTAGACTTACCCAAGATAAGTTTCAAATGCCAATCAAATATCTCCCCCAACTAATAGTCAAAATTAGTCTAAGTTGTGTTCAAGTATGGTCTCCAAAATAGCCCCAAAATGTCTCTAAATATACCTTGGAACGATGGCCTAAATGGGCCCCAAATGCCTTAGACATAGGCCAAGAATAGGTCAAAAAGTCTATCAAAATTTGTCTAAGAAAATGGCCAAACATGGCCCATGAGAGTGGCCAAACATGGCCTAAAAAGATGGCCAAAAATGGCCCAAAAGGGTGGCCAAGGGGTGGTGTCAAGGGGTTGTCAGGCTGGGCACGCATGGGCAAGGTAGTAGGCAGGCGCACACGCGTAAAGGGGTAGGCGTGGCATGACATGGCACGCGACAGGCATGCACACAGGTGCACGCGGGGCTGAGGCTGCGGTTGGGGGTTGGTCTGTTGCACTGACACTGTAGCAACAGTGTAATTGCTGCAAGCTGATTTTTTTTCCAAAGTATTGAAAGTTGATTTTTTTTCCAATTTTTAACCTACTTCTTAAAGATTTTTAACTATCACTTTTTGGCAGTTTTCTCACTTATTCATGGGCATTTTACACACCAAATGGCCCTTTTTAACTCACAAGATTTTGACATGGTCTTTTTTGTTTTCTAAGCATTTTTCACCTAATACTTTACGACAATTCATATATACAAGGATATATACATTCCACCCTCACTCGATGGCCACAAATTCATAGAAATTAAACATACAACTATTGTTCTCAAGATTTACATGCGATGCATATTAAACAAAACATCTCATTTGTCATTTGGGTTTAAACCTTTACATTACAAAATGGCCCCAGGCCTATAGTTCACTATTCTTCAAATTTAACACAAGTTATTTGGGCTTATACCCATACATACAAAAAAAATATGGCCTTTAGGCCAAATATGCTTCAAATTCTACTTTCTCCTTCGTGCTCCAATGACTTCGTCAAGTCTCAAGTACTAGGAGCCTCATCTGTAATATGTAATCCCATAAAGGGTACACACGACCTGCTTGTATGACATAATGCTAATGTAAATAACGAAGTTAAGGCGTGGCATGTGCAAGTGTACATTTATAAGCTATAAACCCTCCAATCCCTCAATGCTATGCAATGGCAATATGCATGACACACCCATGTCTCGCTTCACAGTCCTTCCCCGTTGGAACGCAAGTACTAATAGTATGTCTCGCTTCACAGTTCGTCCCTGTTGGGACGCGAGTACCAATGGCCAATTTTGGATTTTTCACCACAAGATCTACACCCTCATAATGCATAGCACCAAAGTGCTCAACTCACGTCATGTTTCCAAGGATTCACAATATACCAACATGCCTTGATTTTTTTATGCAATTTCAATGAAGCATTTCATCAAACACATGGTGTATGCCTTAAATAATAGCATTATACTTAAAGTAAGTATAACTTTTGAATCACAAAACTTTGCCTACATGAACCTAGCATGTAATCCAATCAATTACACATAAACATATTACATATTCATAACCTTACAAAATTCTCAAAGATTACAAAATACATAAAGTACCAACACATTGAATAAATCATAACTTTCCGACTACAAGACTTTGTCTACATGAACCTAAGCTAGAATGCAATGAATTATACATATAGTCATATTACATGTTCATCACTTCAACAAATTTCCAAAGAATACATAGGTACATAAGGTACCAACCCTAGGTTTTTAATGTAACTATAATCTAGGTGGTTCTTTAATAATAAATAAGCATGTAAGTCATACAATTAACATATAAAAACACTCATAAACTTATCCCTATTCTTTACTTAGAAAAATATCATACCTAAAATGGTTTTTCTTAACTCTAGAGAGTTGTGCTCACTGTGCAGCTGAACCAATTAGGTAAAAACGTAGCCCTTGACGTGGGGAACTGTCACGCCCCGAATTCTCGACCGAACCCGGGGACGCGACTGAAGCGAAACAAAGAAGAAAATAAATAGAAAGTGACGAATAAATAAATAAATAAACTATTATACTAATTTATATACAACTAGATACATATAACTAATTTAAATACAAGCCTATTCCACTAACATAACGCTTCATCCATATATCTCTGTCAATACACATACATTCCCAGTTTATAAAAATTTCGGCAGAACCTCCTTTGTTTTTCGAACCTTTGTCCCCCTGATAATCACAATGCATCATATAACATCATATAAATATAAATACATCACAATCCATCCTCACTCGATGGCCACAACCTTATCAAAGTTAAATATACATTGTCTAATTATCCAATCCATCACATCTACTCCTACACTTAAACTAAAAGATCATTTATTCCATATTTATTACAATCTACAATGCCATTTCCATTCTTTTCAGAAAATACGCCCCAAGGGCCCAAATATTCTTCTAAAGTTATTTCCTCTGTTTTCTCCAAGACTTCATCAAGTCCCGCGTACCAGGAGCTTTATCTGAAACCTGTGCCCACGAATGGGTCAGCGCCAACATGCTGGTATGGTACAATACTAATGCAAGGAATAAAATTAAGTCGTGGCATGTGCAAGTGTACATGTATATCTACATGCCTCCCTAATCATTCATACAATATAATGGCAATATACAAACTACACATGTATAAAAACCCTATAGCACGTTCACAAATTCATCAACAGAATGCACAAGTAATATGCATGACACACCCATGCATCTCAATGTCACACCCATATCTCGCTTCACGGTTCTTCCCCGTTGGCATGCAAGTACCAATATATGTCTCGCTTTACGGTCCGGACCCCGTAGGCCTGCGAGTACCTAATGGCCAATTTTGGGTTTTTCACCACAGGATCTGCACCCTCATAATGCACCAGCACCTCGTGCTGACCCACACTATGCTTTCAAGGAATCACGCAATGCCAAGATGCCATGCTTTCATCATGCAATAATACAGTCCAAATGAAACGTCACTTTCATAAGCATATGCAACATACTTTAAATAATTCATCACAATGAAGATCAAATCACAAGACTTCATCCACAATGCTACGTGTCATACTCAATCAATCTCAACACTTACAGCAAACCCACGTGTCACAATATCAACAGTCCTTCTAAAACAGAAATCACATATGATGACAATTCAAGAAGTAAATCACAACTCCCAAATAATCATAAAGAACATGGAAACATATAAACAATCAACTCAAAGAAGCAATTAATTCCTACGTGATCTTCTATCAGCAGATAAGCACAAGAAGCATTCAAGCAATATGCACATCAATCCTAATTTAATTCTATTCCTTACTTAGTAAAGTACCATACCTGATCGGGTTATCTCAACCCTAGGATGTCATGTCCACTACGTAGTCTAATCAACCAGGTTCATCTTTACTCCACGGTTCCTTCTTCAGCCTTTTTCCTCAAGCAGATGATGATCTTGACAGATTCTATCCGTTTATCATCCCATCCATCTTATCATCCCATCCATCAGATATTGATGAACTTTCCTTTCTCAATCTCTTTAAACATGGCTTCATTCAAATCCTCAAGTAATGCTGGGAACAGCTCTATGTAACGATCCCCCAAGCGTCAGCATGTCCTTGGTCGTTGCTACTTTAAAGAACCCATATGTTAACGAAAAAAAACTGTGGCTAAACTGAACTCCCAGCAACCTAATCATATGTTACACCACCAATATGAGAACTGAGTTTCACAAAAATTCCCTTAAATTTGCCCAGCAACCTATCTTCAAGACTTCCAAAGGATACTCCTCAAACGTCTGCTAGAAATGTTCCCCACAGCAAGACTGAATTTCATTCAACTAACTTCTTCACTTCCATTTACTGTTGCATCCCACACACATAAATATATTTAAATATATACACCACCTGCTGCTTCTATCAAGTTCTTTTAAACTCAAACAACCAGTTTCACAGTCGACCCTCAACATCCATGACAGCCGTATCGGGCCTTGGAGCATCAGGCCTAGCGTCTTTCTCTATTCCAAACATCAACGCCAAGTGTTCCACCTAGAACCTTTAAGATTTCCCCCAATTTTCTGCTCAATAATCCATAACCGCTGCTCTAACACGCCGCTGCTTTGGGCTCCCTTTACCCGGTCTCTATCCATCCAGGTCAGTCCCCAAATTTTCATAGCAAGCGCTGTAATGGAAACTCCTCCAATCAGCTCTCACATGGCATGTACAATCCTCACCGGCATTGACAATTAACCTGTCAAATATAGAGTAGCCCCAACGCACCGAACTCCAAATCTGCTCTGTTAATTCATTCTAGATGTTCTTCATATCGAGAAATAATGCTATATTTCAATAAGAAACCCAACCAGAAACTCCTCTTCAGTTTCATAAACAACTAGCATATTTAAATACCTCTGTCGCTACATAACATACAAACATATACCTGTACTGACCTCCTTAGTCCAACGCTAGTCTCTTCCAATTCCTCCGGATTATCAAAGACCTCACACACGGAACAACAATCTGAGCTATACATGAGCATTCGATTTGGTCATCCCCTATTGCTGCAGCATTGGATAAGACCAGTTGCAAAGGTGTGCTACTTTGGCCCTGAGTAGTCTCAGGTTCCACAATTTTCACCGACACATCGCACAACTTCTTCCTCGAATCAGTAGAAATCGGTACGATTCCCTACAGGTTCACCGATCCATGAAGCTCTCTGTACTCAACTAGAAGCGGCAGAAACAGAGGAAATCCCATTCTCTCACTCTGCACTACTGTCCCTCTATTGCCGTTTGGCTTCCAAAGCCGCTTCTGTTACTGCCTGAGCACATACCAGCCACGGAATCTAATCAACAAGTCCTAATTCTTGACATATTTGAACCTCGATCTGCCTCTCCAACACGGACATGATTGGATTAGCAAAATCCAACTCGCTAAACCTCCATACATATACATATATACATAAATATACCGCCTGCCGCACCGCTTGCGGCAGCACCCTCATCGCCCCCTACGCTTCACACACATACACAAATTAAATACATACACACCGACCTGCCCACCCACTTTTCAAACAATCTCCATTTTCTTCAATCTAAACCAAAATCTCAGCACCAATACGCTATTTAAACCCATCCTCACGGCAAAATTCTCTCCTACCGCACCGCTACACCAACACAAACACAACCATATACATATATAGATATATATATATTTGTATCTCTGTAAATTCCCCATCTTTCACGGCTGAGCAAACCTGAACCCAAGCTAGAACAGAGCAGCAACCAAGAGAACCTGTTCGGGTTTCGAAGGTGAGCCAACCGTTGGACAATCACAAGGCACAAGTTCGGTTCTGGTTGGGGATTCACCGTGCGACGATCGGAGCTCCCTTCTTCTGCACCAACTTTCTCTCCCTCTCTTCTTTTTCTCTCTTTCTCTTTTCTTCTTTCTCTTTCACGCGACTTGCCTCCCCTGTTTTCACGCGACCTGCGCTGCCCCATGCTTCTTTCTCTCGGTTTCTTCTTTACTTGGTTCAACACCCACACACATGCATATATGGAAACTTCTAGGTGTTGCTATATCAACATATATTGCACAAGCCTTGAACGGTTCCCACCGACTTTCTCTTTTTTTTTTTTTTTTCTACTTTACCATATTAACTATTTTAGAAATATTACCATATTAACTATTTTATAAATGTTTTATTCCACTCGTTCAGGTCCTATATTATTCTTATAATTTATTTTATTTTATTTTATTTTATTTTATTTTTTTTCAAATCTCTACAGGAACAACTTCCTAAAAGGAAGCCTTGTGAAAATTCAAGCCTAGAGATGAGTTTTGGAGGGTTGAAAGTTGGAAAACCCTAAGTTTTCTTCACCTTTTTTCTTCATGCACGACCTACTGCTATATTCTCAGACCAATTCTGAGAAATTTATGTCCCAAGTGTTTTATTTATACTCAAGGGCTAAGGGGGTAAAAAGACCATTTTGCCTTTAATGAGTCTGGAACCCCCTTACACTACAATCCGTCCCGAAACGCCTCAATTTGACATTCTGATTTAGCCAAAGTTCTTAAAATTATTTTAAATGATATTTTTTAAAAACTTTATTTTCGCCTATTGGCGGTTGTGGCCGGGCCCACTTGGGCCACCCGGGATGCCCTTTTTGGGTCTATTTTTCAAACTATCTCCGATTAGGCTCAAATTATCAAAGGTGTATTTTAACATTCTAAGCATATTTCTCTTCTATGGCATACTCAAATTATACTTCTAAACATGACTTATGCCTAAATGATGCATGTATAATGCCTACCGGCAAATAGTGCATGAATAGTGCCTTACCAACAAAAATGAAAAACTTATCTTGATTTTTAGATCTTTACACCTGTGGCTAGAGAGAGAGAGAGTGAGAAAGAATGAAGAAGAAAAAGAAGGAGAAGAAGAAAAGGGAAAGAGAAAGCTTTGCATGCAACTTTGAAGCAAACCCAATAGTCAAAGAGGAACAACATTAGAAGGTTCAAAATCAAGCCTAGGAGAGGGAAGCTTCACTGTTATAGGTAAAAACACAAAAAATTGAATTTTTCTCTCTAAGAAAATCTTACTATTAACATGTTTTTTAATGCACTTAAAGTACATGCATGATCGTTATTGATATTATACTATGGATTGGGAGTGAAAGTAAGACTTAGTAAGGCTTAAAACAATAAGGCTCACAAGAAACCGTCATTGATGAAAGCTTCAAAGTTTGGATCTGAACCAACTAGAACTAATCCAAGTTTGGTTTTTTTGGGCTTAAACTAGATGCTCCTATGAGTATGAAGCCATAAAAATTATTGTAAATAGGCCAAAAATGAGGGAGATAGACCAAGTTGCAGGTCACGGGTTTTGTTTGGAACACCCCAAATTAAGATCCAACCCTGGTTTCTTGAACGAAATGATAAACACTAGGCTTGTACAATCATAATAGGCCAAGAATCATGAAATTTCATGGAGAAATGAGAATTAACGAACCTATTATTTAGAATGGTCATGGAGCTTCAACCAAGCTATAAAGCTCATCCAGATCACTCAAACCAACGCCAGAACCCTCCTTAATGTCCTAGAAAACCTTACGAATAAAAATTAAAGCAAAAGACTGGCCGAAACCTCACAAAATAAAGGTTGAAATTTCCTAGAAATTATGGCTACAACGACCCTTACGACGAGGAAGATGAATAGTAACGGATCGGGTCATTCAGGTTAGTCACGGGTTCGGGTTGGAACCCACCGAGGCGCAGAAATGGTTAATTAAAGCTACACTATATTGAGCATTTGGTTTAAATGAATTAAGTGAAATTTAGACTATTTGGCAACAGGGATAAGCCCTTGATTTAATAACCGCATGTAGGACTAGGATATCCTATCCCTGGTTTGGCTCCATGTACACCATTTGGCAAAATAAAAATTAAAAAGGGGGGGGGGGGGGGGGAAGCCGCAACTCCTCAGGTTCAAACCAGTAACCTCCCACACGTGGAAAACTTAAGGGCCATGCGTGTGCCATTGTGCCATCGTGGCACTTGTGTAAAATATTAATAAAATATATATAATATTAAATAAAATAATTTTATTAATTTTATTTTATTTAATTATAATAAATGCTCTGTACCTGAATAAAATAAAAGAAGAGTTTATCCTAACTTTCTTCGACGTTCTGGACCCAATGGCAATGTCCATTTTATGAAATGAAGTCCCAAAAATATAGACACGTGAGATATAATAATTACTAATATGCCTTTAGTGACATCAAAGCTAGTTAAATGTCAGACAGGGTCTATTTTGACTTTCTTTGACAGTCCGAACTCAATGATAGAATCAATTTTAGCAAACAAAGCACTGAAAAATATGACATATGAAAGTGTAAAATTATAAAAATGTCCATAGGCTTAATATAAGTCACAAATTGCTAAATTAAAATTTAAAAAAGCTTAAATTGATTATCTTCACCATTCTAGACCTGACGGTGATGTTCTTTTGATAAAAATAAGATCTGGTAATAAACTAAAAAATGACGAATACGTCCTTACGACTTAATGAAACTACCAAAAGAGTATAGATGAAATTAAAAGGTCTATGTAAATGTTTTAAGGACCGTCTAGCCTAAAAAATGAAGTCTGAATACGTAAATCATGTATGAAAAAAAATATGGGACATGAAAAGTGAGAATTACCATTATGCCCTTAAAAGGCCAAATAAGTTATAAAGCATTAGGAACCCTAAATTGGGAATTTGAGGGTCTCTTAATCAACTAGACTAAGTTCAAAAGAAATTTAAATACTAAATTGAGGTACCTAAATTAGAATGTATGCTGATTCGACATACAATGTATTTTTTATTCATGATTATAGGATCACCCAAATGATGAAAAAATGGAACAAGGCTATAGGATTGCTACTATGGTACCAGTTTGGGAATGCAATGCTAAGGACCCAATGTAAGTAAACCCAAACTCTAATATATGGATTTATACTCTGCCAAGTGTGGCCTATTTGTATAACTGCCAATCTTTGCCTCTTGAAATTTTACATCAGTAATTTTTTTAAGTCCACAACTTATTGTTTGCTGTGATTCCATGTTGTGAAATTAGTGATCTTTCGAGATTCTAATTGCTGTGAATATTTATGAGTCCTTTGACTCCTTGGCTTTATCTTATTTTGTGATCATTGTAATCCCTTTCGTTGTGGACATTTGTAATTTATGTATATGCACATATCTTGTGGAATCCTTTTATTGATAACATTATTTGTGAGTACCCAGGGTTGTGTCTGTCATAATGCCCATCTTGACTCTTTGGATGTTTATGACCTACAAGTTGGTGTTTGGGAATGATACCCAGCACATAGTTGTGATGAGGACATGAATTTGATAAGAGCTCTTGGTGCCATTCAAGGAAACTTAAAGATGAGTGGTGAACCTGAATGAGTGTTGTGTGGGAGTAGCCGAGCCCTATTTATTGATAGCATCTATTTGACTCAGTAAGTATATGTTTGATTCCATACCATTTGTTAACTTGATGATGTCACTCTTTGAATGATAAATATGCCTATAAGGCTTATCTTTTGTATTTGATTTGAATCCCTTTGATTTGGGTAGCTAAACATTATATGTTGATAAATTTGTGCTTGTTGACTTGCTTAGTCATTTTTATCGTATTTGAGAACTCTTTATGAACTGTGTTATTCTAGCCTGTTGGCCAATTCCTTTGAACTTGAAATCCTATGATTATTCGTTTGTTATACACCCTTGTGTAACCCATAGCAGAATAAAGGATTTACTTATTGAGCCAAGTTAGCTCACCCCAGAACTATAACAATTTCTCAGGTAACACAATATGGAAGGAAAGGCAATGACGACGACTGATGGAGCTAGTGGTATGCTTGTGGGAAACTTTGACGATGTATAGCTCCGAATCTTAATTTGAATATATATCTTGTAAGGTTGATATTAATGTTAGATATTGTGACATAGTGACACTAGAAATGCTATTAGACTTGAATGGTGATTAATAATGATGAAAATTGTACTTGGAGATAATTTTATTGATGATTGTTAAAGTTTGATTTGGATATCAAACGAGTTACATATGTGTAGCTTCCGCACTTACTTAAAAGGAAAACATTTTACTGTCTTGTGCAATTCATGTGATTTTGTACGGCCTATCTGACTGACAGTGTCGGTCACTGACCCTTAATCCGCATAGGTGGGTTCTGGGTTGTGACAAAGTGTTATTAAAGGAATGGTTAATGGTCTTTGGAAAGGACCATACCAACATTGAACTTAATGACTATTGGATGATTAAATGACCGGTGATTTTTTTTAAAGACGATAGTGTGTTTAAGTGCAAAGGCTGATGGTCTTTGGGAAAGACCATACTATGACGGAATTCAATGATTCTTAGACGATTGAGATGATCAAATGCATAGTGACTTTTAGAAGACAATAATATGCTTAAGTGTAAAGATTAATGATTCTTGGGAAGGATCATAACAGTATAGAGGTTGATGATTGTTGAATAATCAAGTTATGAATTGATTAGTGAATTTTGGGAAAACTATAATCTGATCTAGGGCAACAGGTTGATGCTTTTCTAGAAAATATAGAGTGGCATAGAGTTGGAATTGTAAAATTTTGAAAAATTGATGGATCTAATAACAATGTTATAGAAAAGATAGTCTATAAAAGACTTAAAGGATAGTGACATGAGGAATTTGAGATTCTAGATGAATTGATGATATATCAGAAATATGAGGACTCTTGAGTGAGTCATAGATAGACCCTGATAGGTTAAAGACAAATAGAACCTTGAGAGGTAATCATTGTTGAGCGAGTGTAATATCCCGACCTGGGATACCGAGTCATCTGGCACGCATTACAAGATTTAGGAAAAATTGTGTAAATTTTTAAGACTCGAGAGAATAATTAATTAATTTAATTAATAATTAACTAATTATATGAAATAATTATTTTAATTATAATAAATATTTTAAACACACATTTACATTACATGTGGGGTGTGTAGCATGTATGTATATGTGACCAAGCATGTATGTATGCATGTATATAGGTAAATAAATATATATATATATATATAAAAGTGTGAACAGCGTGTAGTGTGAGGAGTATGGGTGTCGGCAGTGGGTGTCTCCCAACATGTGTAAGTGTATGTGTATTATATATATATATATATATATATAATATACCAAATATCAAGCAAACAATAAATGAAAAGCAACAAGAGGAAAAGAGAAATTTATGAGATGGGATGGCAGCCGAAATTGGGGACTGAAAGAGGGCTATGGAATAGGGTTATGAAGTGTAGAGAGAGAGAGAAATTAGAGAGAGAAAGAGGTCGGTCACTTTCTTTTTAAAAAGCCAAAGCATGCAAAGCATGCTTGTTTCTTACGAAAGAAATCAAAAGAGGGAGAAACTGAGGAAAAGAGAAGAGATTCAGAAGTAGAAGAAGGGAGAAAACCGCAACAAAAGGTGAGAAGTTTGAAAGTTCATAAAATTCTCTCTCTAAAATTTCTCTATGTATAATCTGTTTTTAAGCTTTTATATTGTACATATGACATGAAGAACATGTTTAGATCAGTTTAAGAATGGAATTTTAGCTTTAAAACACTTAAAAACGTGGAACCCAGAAGCTATGGCCATTGATGACCTTGCTTTAAGCAGGTCTAGTCCAATGTTCACCAAACTGGTTTTGGTTTATCAAAACCTAAACTAGACACTACGAGCAACTTAAAAACCTATACCCGCAATCAAAAATCATAAGAAATGGACCTCCCATGGTGAGTTGTAGGTTTCGGATTTTAAACCCAAGACCTCAACTGCACCCCAAAACTTGTTTTAAAGGCCAAAATGTAAAACCCCATGGAAAGGCGATCACAACAGACAAAACCTCATTGAATTTGGCTCAGAAATGAGCAAGAATGAGTAGATTTTTGGTTTGAATCATCAAACCCAAAATCTAACAAATGAGCCAGTTTTTAACGTCCAAACGAATGCTAAACTAGTTGTTTCTGTTCTAGGAACGATTTAAGATGAAAACAGGAAGAAAACAGTGAACAAAAGTCCACGAAATTGAAGAAATAGGAGTGAAAATAATTAGGGTTCTAAGTGAACAGTGTCAGCTTCAATGGGGAAGACGACACTGTTCGGGTCAAGTCGGACAACGGGTCGGTTACGGGTCCGGGTCAAATCCGATTATGGGTTTATTTAAACGGTGACGTTTAGAGGTTAAACATTTTAAATTTTAACCATTAGGGCTGACGTCATCATGACGTCAGCATCACGTGGCAAACCGGCTAAACCGGTTGGTTTACAACCAGACCGAACCGGTTCACTTAAGATCAAACTGAACCCTTTGGTTTTCTAAATTATTTAAAATTAAATAAACCAAAGCTTTGGTTATTTGCAGATTGACCCCAAAACTTCTGGATAATCCTACTGTGGCCCAACTGAGGGAAAATTTATGCAATAAGACCCCTGAAGAATAAATTAATAATTAAATAATTATTTAATTATTTAATTAAATTAAGTAAAATTACTATTTTGCCCCTAGGTCATAACTAAGGCAAATGGAGTCCAAATTAAACATACGAATAGTGAATCTTTACTATTTTGGACATTCTGAGACTAATGGCGGGGTTCGTTTTACGAGACGGGGTCCCAAAAAATAAAGACACGTACAGGGGTAAATGACCAAAATACCCCTTTGTCCAAAATTTACAAGTTATTAGTATATTCTTACTATCTCAAAACTTCTGAGTCCAATGGTGAGGTCCACGACACGAGACGGGGTCCCGAAAAATAAAGACACGTAAAGGGGTAAAATGACCAAAATACCCCTGGTACCCCTAAAGCCAAAATGAAACCAGAGAAGGTCTAAATGGACTTTCTTCGACCTCCCGGACTCAATAATAGAGTCCAAATTTTGAAACGAAGTACGGAAAAATATGACACGTAAAATGGTGAATGGCCATATTTCCCTTTACATACAAAAGTTCGAATTGAAAGCTAGGAAAGCCTAAACCGACTTTCTTTGACATTCCGGACTCAATGGTAGAGTCTATTCAACCAAAAAGAAATGTCTAAAACAAAAAGACATAAAATTTGTTGAATAGCATCTGTCAGATGACTATAAATTAAAGTAATGCCAAAGTACTAATCTAAGGCGTATACGAGGAAATGAATTACGAAAAGATACGACACGTAAACATATGAAATAAATAACTTTAATTTAAAGTTAATGGAGCTACCAGAAGAGTATAAATTGAAATAAATTCAATTTTTAACACATTAAATTGTGTCATAGGTTAAGAGTACGAGATAAGTTAAGTACATATGAAATTATGAAATCGTTTTAGGATCTAATCCGATTTAAGCATAAGTTAAGAAATATCGAGATAATATTACAATGAATGTGAAGTTGATGAGATGTTTATGAATTGTTCTTAGGGACTACAAGGAAAGTGGGAAAGCGCATTGTTAGCACTAACCCTAAAGGACCAACGTGAGTAACCCTGTATTTGAAGTGGAGATTTAACTCCATGGATTTGAAAAGGTTTTAAAGGCAAAGATATGAAGTGTTTGAATTTTCAAATTCAGTATTTACATGATTCAGTTTTAAATTTTTTTATCTCTATAAACTCTATTATGACATGCTCAGAGAATGGTTTCTGTCACAGTTTTCTTAAAACATATTTCTGCATGTCTAAAGTTTTAAATACCAAATTATGTAAAGTGTTCTGAATTTGTTTATATCAAATGTTTAAAGGATTTGTTATGAAATTATGTACATGATGTTTTAAATGTTTACGAGAAGCACCTATTTGAGGAAATCATGCATTAAATGTATTTGAATGTAAGAAAAGTTGTGCCTAAGCACCATGGGTTTTTGGTTGGGTTGTACGGAACTCAGCCGACTTTTTAAATAACAAATTTTTGGGTTATATGGAACTCAATTAATCTGTAAACATATGATGGATTTTTGGGTTGTACGGAACTCAATTAATCTATAAAAACATAATGGGATTTTGGGTTGCACGGAACTCAATTGACTGTCAAAATGCCAGGTAGCAGGATCTAATCCCCCAGGCATAAGATATCTTCATTTATAAGTAAAATGGGAGTCTGGTTCGAAACGGATTCCACTAATGAAAGAGATAAGATGACAAATGAGTTTGAAAATGAAAGCAGGTTTTACCTCATTTTCACTATGCATATGTTTGAGTTTTATATACTCTATTTAAGAAATACATGTTCTGTTATATGTTTTGAAGTCCATAAGTATATGTATAGCTTGAATACTTTAAATGTTTCAAAGCTATCTATTTTATGAAATGCATATGTTTCGAGTTATATACTCTATTTGACGAAGTACGAGTTTAGCTTGAATACTCTAAATGTTTCAAAGCTATATGTTTTATGAAATGCATATGTTTTGAGTTTTATATACTCTATTTAAGAAATACATGTTATGTTATATGTTTTGAAGTTCATAAGTATAAGTATAGCTTGAATACTTTAAATGTTTCAAAGCTATCTGTTTTAAGAATGCATATACTCTGTATTCTAAAATGTACGAGCAATTGGCAGTGAATGTTTTACAAACTCTTATGTACTAAAAACCACTGCTAATTGAAAACCCCATGACGAATACTGGAATTGCTCACAAGCTTAGATTAGCTTACCCAGACTTTGTTCGGATCCCCCTTTCAGGTGACTTGTGGCAGTATTGATTTTGAGGACGATGATGATGAAGTCTGCCATTTTTAGAAGATTGGTTCAAGTAGTTATTTTCTCTAGCACTTAGATAGTTTCTGTTAGAAGACTCTATCAGCTTTAATAGTGTTTTGTACTAAAACAATATGATGTAATGTGTATAACCCTACGGGGTAACTGATGTAGATGGTCATGTGATATAAGTCTGTAATATTTTAGTTATACTCTGAATGTGTAACCATGTATGCTATGTATAGAGCGGCAGTATCGGACGGATGTACGTAATTTAAAAATAAGAAAAGAAAAGAAAAAAGTTTTCACGCTTCCGCAACCACGTGTCGCACATCTATTTGATATCGCTGCTTATGTGAGCCTTCGCCCAAGGGTCCTCGGGCCTGAGGGTGGCGGTCGCGATGCGAGATCCGCACAGGGTGGGTTTCAGGTCGTGACAGCGAGACTGTCGAAGTTGGCATCACGAAACATGATGGCTCTAAAAGGAGACTGACACATAATTAATGATCTTAAGGGATTTAATAGATCTTGTTGATATAAGTGAAAGAAATACCCAATTGTGGGTGATACTCTATCGAGGAACTAATTCCCTCAACCCTTCTAATTTATGAGAATGAATGCATACGAATTCGAAACAAAGGCAGGTATGCCAACAAGTTAGTACAAAAATGAGACAAAAGATGATTGAAAAATATTTGACTTAAATGACCATTAGAAATAGGCACGAGACTAAGAATCACAGACAAATATTATGAATAAACCAAAAGTTACCCTTGCATTGAAAAAGGTTGTAATGTAAAGGGCATATGAGTAAACCATCCTTGCGAGAACCGAAGGATACTCATGAAAACAAAGAGGAAATACGATGCTTGCAATACTTAAATAAATTCAAATGGATAAAATGAGACTTAAGTGAATGACGTTGCAAATCATGATACCGAACATGTGAAGTGAATCTGAGGGAGGATTTACGACCAAAAAGAAATTGAAAGGAAAGTGGAATTATGTGAATCAATCAAGGGCTCTATCTTTAATAAAGACTAAAGTACTTGAATAAAGAATTCAATACTCACCAAACAATGAAAATGGTGTAGTTTAGTTACACTCTTGACCTTCCAAACTACTACTAAAACAACAAACAGAAAAGAAAAGATCAAGGTATTAGATACCTCTACCTAGCATAGAAAATTCAATACAATACCAACAGAAGTTGGGAAACCACGGACAGCAATATGATTACGACTTAGTGCCAAACAAGATTAATCTAACGACTAAACGTGAAGCTAGTCAAAATACAAGAAAAGTGGGAAATAATCAAGATATTAAAGAGATGACTCAGAGTGAACAATGGAAGCATAGTAGACCTATAACCACAGGTTCCAGGACTAAAGAAGTAAGCACTAAAATACTAAGAGTAAAAGTCTCAAGATCATTGAGAGTAAAAGTTTCAAGATCACCAAGAATTTGTAGACTTTGAGTTTAAAAGTTTCGAGACACTGAGAGTAAAAGTTAAAAGGTCAAACCTTTGACTTTCAAGATCACTATTGAATTAAACAAAAAGGAGTACAAAAGAATTGTAGACCTATTGAAATATTTTCTTATTTAAAAACACAATGTCCTAGATACCAGTAATAAGTCCAAGGAAAAATTTAAAAAAAATCAAGTTAAAAAAATTAGCATGAAAAGAGAATAGAGCTTCCTAAATATGAATGTCTGAGTTTCGAGGACAAAACTCTATTTCCAACCCAATTAAGTGGGGCAATTAAGGATAATGATGATTATTATAAGAAAACTCTTTTAATAATCATGGGCAATTCTATTTAAGACTAATAGTTTATAAATATGGAGACAAATGTATAAATGAGAGTAATTAACTATGAATTGCAAACAATCAATTTTAAGAAAGTGGTTTAATGACAATGGTCATAACTTGATAACAAATTACGATTGGCGTTAATTGAGGATTGACAATTGAATAATTTTGAAGGATTAGTACATGAAATGCACTAAGGCAAGACTTGTCACGCCCCGAATTTCCACACACCCGAGGAGTGAGTGAAATAAACAAAAAGGGAATAATAAAGGACAATTACATGCATTTCAAACACTAACCCAATTCATGTTCTGACACCGATCCATAAGGCCTTGCCCGTTGTTTCATAACTTACAAATAAACATATATGGTTTAGGGCTTATGCCCTTGTACAACATCAAAATATGCCCCCAAGGGCCAATTATCCTTCTAAGTTCATGTCTCCTCCACTTTGCAAGACTTCGCCAAGTCTCAAGTGTCGGGAGCGTCATCTGTAATATGATATCCCACGAATGGGTCAGCGCAACTGCTGGTATGACACAATGCTAATGCAAGGAATAAAATTAAGGCGTGGCACATGAAGTGTACATTTATAATCTACATGTGCATTTATAATCTACATTCTATCCAATTCACCAACATAATGTAAAGGCAGTATGCGTGACACACCCATGCAAACTCTATGCCACACCCATGCAAACTCTATGCCACAACCATGTCTCATTTATGGACCACATCCGATGGATCCATGAGTACCAAAATGGTCGATTTTGGGTTTTTCACCACAAGATCTACACCTTCATAATGCATAGCACCACGTGCTCAACCCACACTATGCTTTCAAGAATCACACTATGCCAATATGCCTTAATTCCACCATGCAATAATACAGTCTCAATGAAGCATTTTACCAACACATGGAGTATGGTTTAAATAATGCATTCCACTTAAAGCAACAATAACATTTGAATCACCAAACGTCTTTCATATGTATGTATGTTATACATAATCAATTTGAACACGTACTCAAATCACATATTCACAATCTTAATAACTCTCCAAGAACATAAATCATGTACAACACTAACATGTAGAACAAATCATAACTCCAAAGAACACACAAGCACATAAACAATCAACTCTAGGTTTTTTTTCAAAGCAACCATTCCCTATGTGATCGTCTAACATCAAATAAACATATGATTCATTCAATCAACATGCAAATCATTCCTAAACTTAATCTTATTCCTTACTTAGCAAAATATCATACCTAGAAAGATTTTTCTAAACCCTTGGGAGTCGTGTCCATTGTGCATTCAAACCAAACAGTGAGAATATGGAAGGTCAAACCATCTTCTCCTTTCCTTTCAGTGTTCCTAAAAGCATGAAATTTAACTTAGTCTATTGTTACTTGAATTATGCTATTCATCAAATTTTATGCTTTTATTTCATGAGTTTCTATTTTACTAAAATAAACTCTACCATTGGGTCCGAAATTTCAAAGAAAGTCGGTTTAGGCTTTCGCGGAATTCAATTTGGGCATTTGCGCTAAAAAGGGCAAAACGGTCATTTTACACTTTTATGGGTTCTTACTTCTCGAGACCTCTTTTCACAAATCAGGCTCAACATTTGAGTCTGGAATGCTCGAATTAATAAAAATTCACTATTTGTTTACTTTAATCAGAGTTCGTTTGACTATTTTTTTACATAGGGGCATTTTGGTAATTTCTAGTGTTCCCACAGGTCTTTTATTTTTTGGAGCCTCGTCTCATAATACAGACCTCACCATTGGTCTCAGAAGGTCCAAGATAGTCAAAATACACTAATAACTTGTCCATTTTGGACTTCGGGCCTTTTTGGTATTATTTAATTAATTAAATTAATTAATTACTATTATTATATGATATATATATATATAGTAGTGCCAAAAGTGGACACGGGATTGTCCTATCCACTTTGGTTACATGTGCCCCCCTTCATCCGCTTGGTTCCTAGTTCGAAACTCAGGGGGCGCAGCCTCTGTGCGCACCCCTTTTTATTTTTTAAATCTTTTTAAAGCCAAATGGTGGACAACCCATTAAACCAGAACAGAATATCCCCCCTTCCCCGAATTAAATTTCAATTTCTAATTTCTTACTCTTGTTTCCAAACAGCCCCCCATTCATTTAAATTAAAAATCCAAAACGAAGCAACTTTAGGTATCCGATATGTCCAGGTGGGTCGAGTTTGACCCGAACCCGAATCGACCCAAACCCAAAACCCTACACAGTGTTTTCTTCTCCAGTGGGACCAGTTAGGGTTCTATCACCATCTCTGGTGACGACGACCAACTTCCGACCATTTTTCATCTCTTTTAAATGTAGTTTTCTTCATTTTTTCATGGGGAGTTCATACCTAAACTCAATTTTTGATTTAACCCAACCAAACTCCATAAATAGGCCTAAACAGTAGCTCCGGCCAGAAAATACGAATTTTCGACGAGCTTTCTATAGCATGATTCTTTCACTGTTTTGGCTCCCTTTTTCTTCCAATTAGTTTCTGCACCTTATAGGAATCATTGCATATCATTTAACCTAAGTTTTAAGCTTGAAAATCCTAAAACAAAATTATTTCTAAAAACCTGCAACTCCCTTTTTCTCTCTTGTTTTTGAACCATTTTTGCTAGTTCTTTTTGTAATGTGTTCCATATTTCATGCTCAACAAGATCCTACTTTTTAAACTAATTATCATTCTTTAAAATTGAAAAACAGAACTGAACTTGACATATCTATTTCGAACTCCTTGGTGCAGTTCCTCTATTTCCTTCTTCTCCCTCTTCTTAGTTCACTCCCTGAGCTTTCCCCCAACGCTCACACCTTTCCCACTTGGTCTTTTCCTCTCTGTTTCCTCTCTAACCAATGTACACATTTTACATAGACACAAAAGATATATACACCACTCCACGCAAGGTACCTGCAGCCCTACTTTTTCTGACTTTCCCACTATCTTGATTTCTTCTTCTTTTCTTTACTGACTTGCAATAAATGTTGCTTTCATCTTTGGGTTTTCATATATATATATATATATATATGTATATTATATTACACACACACACACACCAACACACTGACTTACACACACACACACTTGCCTGCTGCACTTCCTTTTTCCTTTTCTTTTCTTTCAAATTATTTTTCTTTTTATTTATATATACATATTTGTGTACATGTATAATACATATATACATTCTACTATATATATCTACACATACATAATACACATTTCATACATAGACACATATTTATTTAAATGAAAATTTTATTTCAAAAAAAAAAAAAATTCAGATCTCTACAAGACTAGTGATACATGAATAAAGTATGCTTAATCAAGAAGCCTTGCAAAAATTACAAAAGACTTTTGTGAGGTTTAAAATGCAAAGTTTGAGAATTAATAAAATACTCTAAAATTTAATATGATGCACGTGTAAAAGAAAAAGGGAGAAAATGACTTAAAAAAAGCTCCTACAAAGTCTTGAACCCCAGACCAAGAAATAAAAGAAGACCTTATACAAAAAGGATGGCCACCAGGCTATCAGCACTTTTGTATTATAACAGCCCCAAGAAAAGAATATAACACAAAAAAATGCTAGGAAATTCAGGGAAAAAAAGTGATATGCCATCACCTTATTGGACCAAACTTTTATCTAATGGAAATTAATACACCACATCCTCTATGATGCATGCATAGACCTTGAGTGTATAAGGATGTATTCAGACCATTATGTGAAAGATTCATCCAAGACCTACAGCTACAGAGAGAGAGAGAGAGAGAGAGAGAGAGAGGAAGAAGAAAAAGATGGAGAATAAGGAAGGGAGAGAGAAGGTTTTGTATGTAACTCTAAAGCAAACCCAAGAGTGAGAAAGGAGCATTAGAAGGTTCAGAATCGGGGCAAGGAGAGGGAAGCTTTACTATTGGAGGTAAAAACACAAAAAATTGAATTTCTCTCAAAAAATCTTACAGTTAACATGTTGTTTAATGAAGTTAAAGTACATGCATGATCTTTATGGATATTAGACTATAGATTAGGAGTGAAGTAAGACTTAGTAGGGATTAAAACAGTAAGGCTTACAAGAAACAGCCATTGATGAGAGCTTCAAAGTTTGGGTCTGAACCAACTAGAACTAATCCAAGTTTGGTTTGTTGGGGTTTAAACTAGATGCTCCTAGGAGTATGAAACCATAAAAATTATTGTAAATGGGCCAAAAATGATGGAGATAGACCAAGTTACAGGCCGTAGGTTTTGTTTGGAACACCTCAAATTGAGATCCAACCTTGGTTTCTTGAACGGAATAATAAACCCTAGGCTTGTACAATCATAATAGGCCAAGAATCATGAAGTTTCATAGAGAAACGAGAATGAACGAACCTGTTATTCAAAATGGCCATAGAGCTTCAATAGAGCTATTAAGCTCATCTCGATCCTTCAAACCAATGCCAAAACCCTCATTGATGTCCCAGAAAACCTTAGGGATAAAAATTAGAGCAAAAAACTAGCCGGAACCTCACGAAATAAAGGTTGAAATTTCCCAAAAATTAGGGCTACAGTAACCCTCATGACAGGGCAAATGAACATTAACAGGTCGAGTCGTTCGGGTTGGTCACGGGGTTTGGATCGGAGCCTGCCCAGGCGCAAAAATGATTAATTAAAGCTACGCCATTTTGAGCATTTGGTTTAAATGAATTAAGTGAAATTTAGACTATTTGGCAACAAGGATAAGCCCCCGATTTAATAACCACATGTAGGATTGGGATATCCTATCCTTGGTTCGGCTCCTTGTCCACCGTTTGGAAAAACAAAAATCAAAAAAGAAAAGGGGGAAGCCGCAGCTCCCTAGGTTTGAACCAGTAACCTCCCACACATAGGAAATTGAAGGGCCACGCTTGTGCCATTGTGGCACTTGTGTAAAATATTAACAAAACATATATATAATATTAAATAATTTAATTATAATAAATGTTCCATACCCAAATAAAATAAAAGAAGAGTCTATTCTAACTTTCTTTAATGTTCTGGACCCAATGGCAAGGTCCATGTTATGAAACGAAGTCCCGAAAATATAGACACGTGAAATATAATAATTACCAAATTTAGTTAAATTTCAAAAAAGGTCTATTCTGACTTTCTTTGATAGTCCGGACTCAATGGTAAAGTCCATTTTAGCAAACGAAGCAACGAAAAATATGACAAATGAAAGTGTAAAATTATGAAAACGCCCCTAGGCTTAATATAAGTCACAAATTTGTAGATTAATATCCAAAAAAGCTTAAATTAATTATCTTCAACATTCCAGACCTGACAATGATGTCCTTTTGATAAAAATAAGATTCAGTAACGGACTAAAAAATGATAAAACGTCCTTAAGACTTAATGAAGCTACTAGAAGAGTATGGATGGAATTAAAAGGTCTATGTAAATGTTTTAAGGACCATTTGGACTCAAAAATGAAGTTCGAATATGTAAATCATGTCACGCCCCGAATTTTCGCAAACCCGTGGAGTGGGTGAAATGAATTAAGAAAAGAAAATGAAAGACCATTAAGATGGATTTAGTTGATTATGTATTTATTCCCTCATGTTCCCCTAAAATTTGGAATGAAAACTTGCTATTAGACTTAGCCAAAATGGTCTTCTAATGTCAATTAAATGTCTCTCCCAACCAATATCCAAAACTGGTCTAAGTCATGTTAAAAAAAAAAAAACACCAAAATAGCCCCCAAAATACCCTAAATATGCCTTGGAATAATGGTTCAAATGGGCCCCAAATGCCCTAAGACATGGGCCAAGAATAGGTCAAAAGGTCTACCAAAATTGGTCTAAGGAAGTAGCCAAACATGACCCATAAGGGTGTCCAAACATAGCCCAATAAGTTGGCCAAACATGGCCCAAGGATTGGCCAAATGTCACGACCCGAAACCCACCCTGTGCGAATCTCGAGTCGCGACCGCCGCCCCAAGATCTGAAGGCCTCGAAACAAGGCTCGCATCTGCAGCGGTATCGAATAGATGTGCTTCATGTGGTTGCGGAAGGGTGAAAAACTTTTTCTTTTCTTTTCTCATTTTAAAATTTGCACATCCGTCCGATACTGCCACTATTTACAATGGTACACATGATCATACATTCAGAGCATAACTAAAAACTTAAAGGCTTTTATAATGAATACATGTTCAGCTGCCCCTTGGGGCTTAATACATAACAGTTCACTACCTTACTAAAACAAAGGTTACAACTTAAGTTCATGATACTTAACAAAAGAACTACTTAGATATCCCTTCCAAAACAGCTAGGCTCATCCTCATCGTCTTCCAATCAGCCTATTGTCAATCACCTGAAAGGGGGATCCGAACAAAGTCCGGGTAAGCTAATCTAAGCTTGTGAGCAATTCCAGTATTCGTCATGGGGTTTTCAATTAGCAGTGGTTTTTAGTACATAAGATTTTATAAACATTCATTGCCAACTGCTCGTATACGTTGAACATAGAACATATGTATTTCTTAAAACAGATGGCTTCGAAACATTTAAAGTATTTAAGCTAAACTCGTACTTCGTCAAATAGAGTATATAACTCAAAACATATGCATTTCATAAAACAGATAGCTTTGAAACATTCAAAAGTATTCAAGCCAACATATACTTCTTCATATAAACTTCAAAACATATAACATAACATGTATTTCTTAATTAGAGTATATAAAACTCAAAACATATGCATATTGAAAATGAGGGAAAACCTGCTTCCATTTTCAAACTCATTTGTCATCTTATCTCTTTCATTAGTGGAATCCGTTTCGAACCGGACTCCTATATTACGTATAAATGGAGATAACCTAACTGAACCGATCAGGATCGTCTTCCTGGTCCCTAAAAGGTAGGTAAGACTCATTTCCTGACAGAACAGATAGGGTTCCTCGAGGTATCTCATGCCTGGGGGATTAGATCCTGCTACCTAGCATTTGACAATAAATTGAGTTCCATGCAACCCAAAATCCCATCATGTTTTTACAGATCAATTGAGTTCCGTACAACCCAAAAATCTGTTATTTAAAAAGTCGGCTGAGTTCCGTACAACCCAACCAAAAACCATGGTGCTTAGGCACAATTTTTCTTACATTCAAATACATTTCATACATGATTTCTTCAAATAGGTGTTTCTCATGAACATTTAAACATCATGTACATAATTTCATAATAAATCCTTTAAACATTTGATATAACAAAATCAGAACACTTTACATAATTTGGCATTTAAACTTTAGACATGCTGAAATATGTTTGAAGAAAACTATGGTAGAATCCATTCACTAAGCATATCATAATAAAGTTTATAAAACAGAACAATTTAAAACTGAATCATGTAAATACTGAATTTGGAATTTCAAACACTTCATATCTTTTCATTAAAAACTTTTTCAAATACATGGAGTAAAATCTCCACTTCAAATACAGGGTTACTCACCTCGGTCCTTTAGGGTTAGTGCTAATAATGCGCTTTCCCACTTTCCTTGTAGTTCCTAAGAATAATTCATAAACATCTCATCAACTTCACATTCATTGTAATATTATCTCGATATTCCCTAACTTATGCTTAAATCGTATTAGATCCTAAAATGATCTCATAATTCATATGTACTCAACTTAACTCGTACTCTTAACCTATGACACAATTTAATGTGTCAGAAATTAAATTCATTTGAATTTATACTCTTCTGGTAGCTCCATTAACTTTAATTTAAATTTATTTACTTCACATATTTACATGTCGTGTCTTTTCGTAATTCATTTCCTTGTATACGCCTCAGATTAGTGCTTTGGCATTACGTTAATTTATAGCCATCTGACAGATGCTATTCAACAAATTTTATGTCTTTTTATTTTAGACATTTCTTTGGTCGAACAGACTCTACCATTGAGTCTGGAACGTCGAAAAAAGTAAGTTTAGGCTTTCTTAGAATTTAATTTGGATTTTTGTATGTAAAAGGACAAAATGGTAATTTATCGTTTTACGTGTCACATTTTTTCGTACTTCGTTTCGTAATTTGGACTCCATTATTGAGTCCGGGATGTCAAAGAAAGTTAATTTAGACCTTCTCTGGTTTCATTTTGGCTTTAGGGGTACCAAGGGCAATTTGGTCATTTTAGCATTTTTACGGGTCTCAAATTTTTTGAGACCTCGTCTCATGTTGTGGACCTCACCATTGGACTCAGAAGGTCCGAGATAGTAAGAGTACACTAATAGCTTGTAAATTTTGGTCAAAGGGTATTTTGGTCATTTATCCCTTTACGTGTCTTTATTTTTCGGGCCCTGTCTCATAAAACAGACCCTACCCTTAACTTCAAAATATCCAAAATAGTAAGGATACACTATTCATATGTTTAATTTGGACTTCATTTGCTTCATATATGACCTAGGGGCAAAATAGTAATTTTGTTTTATTTATTAAATAGTTAAATTAATTATTTAATTATTTTTCTAGGGGCCTAATTGCATAAAATTTTCATCAGATGGGCCACAGTGAGATTTCTCATAGTTTTGGGGTCAATCCGTAAATAAGAAAAGTTCTGGTTCATTAGATTTAATTTAAAACAGAAAACCAATGGGTTCGGTTGAGGTTTAAGTGAACCGGTCCTGTCCGTTTGTAAACCAACCGGTTTGGTTGGTTTTTGACATAATGCTGATGTCATGATGACGTCAACCCTAAATGTTTTAAAAATTAAATATTCAAACCTCCAAACGTCACCGTTTAAATAACCCCATAACCCGTAACCGACCCAGGGTCCGACCCGAATAGTGTCATCTTCTCCATCGAAGTCGACACTGTTCACCTGAAAACCCTAATTTTTACAGTTGAATTTCATGGCATTTTAAGGACTCTTTTCTTCTGTTTTCTTTTCCAACAATCCCCTAAGACCTTAAGGCACGTTTTAGTATCGATTTAGGGCTTCGAATATGGCTCAGGTGCTCGGTCCAAGTCGCGATAACCGGACCTGCAACTCGAGGGTTCATGCTTATTTCTTTATCATTTCCTATGAGGTTGGGCTCGTTTTAATCCCCTCTTCATGGGGTTTCGTATTTCATTAACAAGGGTAGGTTTAATCTCATGTTTTTGAGATTTGCTTTGGGAACCCGAACCTGTAATTTGGTTTTTGGAAGGCTTTCTTTGGGATTTTTGATCGCGGGTAGGTGTTTTTAGCATGCTTGTGAGACCTACTTGAAGCCTTGATACACCAAAAATGGTTTAGGAGAAGTTGGTTCAGACCTGCTATGAGCAAGGTCTTCAATGGCGTAGCTTCTGGGTTTGGTATTTTTAGTTGTTTTCAAGCTGAAATTTTATTCTTAAACTTGTCTAAACATGTTCTACATGTCATGTATACACCATAAAAGCTTAAAAACAGTTTAAACATAATGAAATTCTAGAGAGAGATCAAAATGATAATTTGCATTTTCTTACCTTTTTCCACTGTTTTTCTCCTTCTTCTTGTTCTGATTTCCTTCCCTTCTTCTCAGAATTCTCCCTCTCTCTTTCTCTCTTTCCCTCTCTTTCTATCCGTGTGTCATGAGTGTGTATATATCATATATGTATATATGTATATTTCTCTCACTCCCATACCCCATCACAATCAACAACCCTGCCTCCTTTACTTTTCTGATTTTGGGCCATCCCTTCTCCCATTCCTCTACACCTAATAGCATATAATATACATATTTTGTACATAGGCATCTTACCTCCCTTAACTTCATGTCTCCTCCATTACATAAACATATATATATATATATATAATACATATCAAGCACTCACACACACACATATATATATATATATTTAATTAATTTCTTATGTTTAATTAATTAACAAATTAGTTATTCAATTAATTATATTTTATAAATTAATCATCACATTTTATATTAACAATTACTTAATTTCTCATATTAATAAATTAATTACATTAAATTAATTTATCATATTCTTAAAGGCATAATATTTACACTCATTTTTTCATAACCTCGTAAAACGTGCCTCATTACCCGACATTCTTGGGTCGGGGTATTACACCAAACATGACCCAACAGGGTGCCCAAACATGGCTCGGTGGCCAAGGGTTGGTGACATGGAGGTGCAACAGGCTAGTGCGCAAGAAGGCAACACGCAGGCGCGCAGTAAGGCAGGGAGTGGGCGCGCGGGGGCACGCAAGGCTGCGGGCTGGTGCGTGGCATAGGCATGGCTGGTCTGGTCCAAAACCTGATTTTTTTTCTACAGGTTTATTGTATGTGGCTGTGGCTGAATTTCTCTGTCCAACAGCCAATTTTCTCTGATTTCCAAAATTTTTTCTAAAGTTTTGCAAGCTACTTATTTTTTCCATTTTTAGCCTATTTCTTCAAGGTTTTTAATCCCCCCCCCCCCTTTTGGCACTTTTTTCACCTATATTTAGGGTATTTCACACACCTAACTACCCTTTGAATTTCATAAAATTTTAGCATGGTTTCCTTTGTTTTGTAAGCCTTTTTTCACCTAATATCCCATAACACAATCCATCATTTCTCTACTAGCAACCTAAATGCATCCTTTAATTCAACTAAACATTTATACATTACTTTAAACACACAATCCAACATACATACACATATACCTTAAATTTAAATGTTACAAACTTCCTGTTTATTACGATTTTAGGGCCTTGCCTATTTTTCTCATACTATACAAGATTTCTATAATTTGAATACACATGTCTTAGGGCTTATGCCCTCATATATACAAAAATATGACCCAAGGGCCAAATATCCTTCATGGTCCATGTCCCCTCCATTCTTCAAGACTTATTCAAGTCTCAAGTACCGGGGGCCTCATCTGTAATATGATATCCCACGAAGGGTCAGCACAGCCGTTGGTATGAGACAATGCTAATGTAAGGAACAAAGTTAAGGCGTGACATGTGCAAGTGTACATTTATAATCTACATACCTTTCAATTCATTAATACAATGCAATGGCAATATGCGTGACACCTCTATGCAAACTCTATGCCACACCTATGTCTCGTTTCACGGATCGTTCCCGTCGGGTCAATCGAGAGTACCAACACCTATTTCACAAATCGCTCCCGTTGGATCAAGCAGGCACCAATGCAATGGCCAATTTTGGGTTTTTCACCATAGGATCTACACCCTCATAATGCATAGCACCAAGTGCTCAACCCACACTATGTTTTCAAAGAATCACAATATGCCAATATGCCTTGATTTTTCTATACAATTTCAATGAGGCATTTTATCAAATACATGGTATACACCTTAAATCATGCATCATCCATAAAGTAAATTCTAACTTTCAAATCACACAACTTCTTCCACATGAACATATGCTATATATAATCAATTTAAATACATGTTCATGTTACATGTTCACTGCATTACCAATTCTCAAGGAACACATAATTACACAAAGCATCAATGCATTAAACAACCATATCTTCCAAAACACAAGGTCTATTCACATGAACATAAGCCACAATGTAATGAATCAAACATATATTCAAGTTACATGTTCATCATTTTGACAAATTCTCAAAGAACTCAAAGGACACACAAGTATACAAATTACCAACTCTAGGTTTTTCAAAGCAACTACATTCTAAGTGACTTTCTAACAATACGTAAGCATATAAATTACTCAATCAACATATAAAACATCCTAAACTTAACTCTATTCTTTACTTAGCAAGATATCATACCTAAAAGGGTTTTTCTCAACTGTAGGGAGTTGTGATCACTGTGCAGCTGAACCAATCTGTGAGAATGTACCCCTTGACGTGGGGAACAACTTCCAAAAAGGAAGCCTTGTAAAAATCCTAGCCTAGAGATGAGTTTTGGAGGCTTGAAAATTGGAAAACCCTAGGTTTCCTTCAACTTTTCCTTCATGCACGACTTGCTACTATATTCTCAGACCAGATTCTGTATTTTTTACACTAAGGGGTCCTATTTATAGTAAAGGGGCCAAGGGGTAAAATGACCCTTTTGCCCTTAATGAGTTCGGGACCCCATTACACTACAACCTGTCCCGAAACGCCTCAATTTGACATTTTGCTTTAGCCAAGGTTCTTAAAATTATTTTAAATGATATTTTTACAAAAAAATTATTTTCGCCTGCGGCCGGGTCCACTCGGGCCACCCAGGATGCCCTTTATGGTCCATTTTTGAAACTGTCTCTAATTATGCTCATATTTTCACAGGAGGTGTATTTTAACATTCTAAGCATATTTCTATTCTATAGTATACTCAAAATATACTTCTAAACATGACTTATGTCTAAATGATGCATATGTAGTGCCCTACTGACAAATAGTGAATAAATAGTGCCCTATCGGTAAAACAAAAAATTTACCCTCATTTTTTAGGTCTCTACAAATCATGTATGAAAAAAAATATGGGACATGAAAAGTATAAATTAACATTATGCCCCTAAATGGCCAAATAAGTTATAAAACATTAGGAACCCTAAATTGGGAATTTAAGGGTCTCTTAATCAACTAGATTAAGTTTCAAAGAACTTTAAGCACTAAATTGAGGTACCTAATTAGAATGTATGCTGATTCGACATACATTGTATTTTTTATCCATGATTATAAGATTACCCAAATGATGGAAAAATGGAACAAGGCCATGGGATAGCTACTATGGTACCAGTTTGGGAATGCAATGCTAAAGACCCAATGCAAGTAAACCTGAACTCTAATATACGAATTTCTACTCCACCAATGTGACCTACTTGTATATCTGCCAATATTTTCCTCTTGAAATTCTGCATCAATAATTGTTTTAAGTCCATAACCTATTATTTGTTGTGATTCCATGTTGTGAAATTTGTGATCTTTCGAGATTCTAGTTGTCATGAATATTTGTGAATCCTTTGACTCATTGACTTTATCTTATTTTGTGATCATTATGATCCCTTTCGTTATGGACATTTGGAATCTATGTATATGCATATATATTGTGGAATCTTTTTGCTGACAACATTATTTGTGACTACCCAGGGTTGTGTCTATCACAATGCCTATTTTGATTTTTTGGATGATAATGACCTACGGGTCGGTGTTTGGGAATGATACCTTACATATAATCTTTGTGATATCCCGACCCGGGATACGACACATATACCGAGGCAAGTTGATTGAATAGTGTAACATGGTCTGTTTAGAGCTCTATATTATTTTATCGTATGTACAGTGTCGGGTAGTACCCGAGCAACTCAGAACCTTACCTTGAAAAGCGTGCATGCATGCAACTCATGCATGCATACGTACGTACACATGCATAGTTCACGAAATATTAGTGTATGTGTACGTGACTAAAAATACAGTTATACGTATTTATACGGTTATAAATACATATATAAGAAATATGTATTTTATATGTATACATGTATAATGTAATGTATTATGTATGTAAATACAAGTAATTTAAAATAAAAGAAAAATGGAAGGGAAGCTTCCAAGCAATAACATATCAGTGCTATGTGTGTGTGTGTGTGTGTGTGTTGGTTGAGTGAGGTGTGTGTGTGTGATATATATATATATATATATATTATATATATTACATATACACAAATATCCTACACCAATTAAATGTAAAGTTACATTTGGGAGAGGGAAATCAAAATTCTTGGTCAAGAAAAGGGGCTCTAGAAGGGGGGAGAATCAAGAGAGAGAACTGAGAGGGGCGGTGGTGTGTCGTGTAAGGCATATATACCTATATATATATATGTGTATGTATTACATGAAAAGAAAAGAAAACAGAGAGGTTGGAGGGCTGTGAACACTGTCCAAAGGTTGGAAATAACTTATGGAGAAGGGATAGAAGTGAACCAAGTGAAACCAGAAGAGGGAAGAAGAAGAAACAAGAAGAAATCAGAATTTTGCAAGTAAGTGGGTTTGCCTCAGTCTTCAAATTTAAAAGCATGATAGGTTGTTTAAATAATAGGGTTCGAATCTGCATGATCTATAGGTTAATTTGCAAAAAGAATCAGGTTAAATGGTGTAGAACCGAAAGAGAAAAACTGAGTTGCAGGTGTACTGAATAATCACGGGTTTTATGAAAAACTAGGCTCAAAACTTGTTTTAAGTTTCTAGAAATAACCTACACAAGTGCAGAAACACATTAGGAGAAATTTAGAGCCAAAACAGTGATCAAAACGCCATGAAAATGGAAAATATGACTTGGCCGGAGAATCGGCCGGAGATGTTTAAACCCCTATTCGTGGAGATGGGGAGGGATTCAATGGAAACCGAGGGTGGATTTGAAATCCTTGGGAAGAAGGGAAGAGAATGGCATTTAAAACGGGAGGAAAAACTGTCAAAAATTGGTGACAGTCGTCGGAGAAGACGACTGTTCACCACCGGAACCCTACCGGAGCAGTGGGGAAGATGACCGGAAAGTCGTAGGGTCTATCGGGTCAAAACTGAAACGGGTCCGGGTTTGGATCGGGTCAGGACCCGACCGGATATGAGATGGGGCATGAAACTATGTCGTTTGGGTTTTTAATTTAAATGGATTTGGGCTGTTTGGTTGTAGGGATAATAAATGGAAATTAGGTTTGGGGGTTATCCAAACCATGGATAAGGTGGTTAGAGTGGATATGTTATTCCGGTTCTCTAAATTTAACTGAACCGTTTGGTTCAGTGAGGAACCGAACCGGTTAGGGTTTCTAAACAGTGAACCCACTGGTTCAGACCGTAACTTTGATTATTTACATTTTGACCCCAAATGTTTTAGGAAATGTTACTGTGGCCCAAACAGGAAAATTAATTAAATATTAATTTTTACAATAATGCCCCTATCTCAAATATGGGTCAAACGAAGTCCAAACGATACAAATGAATAGTCAAAACTATTTATCTCAGACGTTCTAAGTCCAATGGTGGGGTCCGTTTTACTGAGATGAGACCCCGAAGGATAAAATACCGTAAAAGTGCAAAATGACCATTTTGCCCTTTTAGTACAAAAGTCTAAATGGAATTCCGCTGAAAGCCTAAACCGACTTTCTTCGGCGTTCCGGACTCAATGGTAAAGTCTAAATTGGTATTTGAGATACTTATGATAGAAAGGCATAAAATTTGATGAATAGCATTTATTCTGAAACGTACTTACTGATATATAGGGGACTTGAAAGGCAAGGGTACACTCACGGATTACTGATCTAAAATCACGATAGAGGTAAGTGGATCACTTTCTCTTCCATGTGGTGTTTCTAAAGCCAAGTTTATTCATTACTGCCAAACTTGTACTCTTGAAAGTACTTCATGTTATTGCTATCCATAGTATGATATTGTTCTATCTTGTGGACATTGATTGACTATTGTACTATTGTTATCATATTGAACCGTGCCTTGAAAGGCTTACTGTTATGCTTTACTGTATATATGATATTCCATTTTCATACTCCTATGGAATCACAAATGATCATGCTATGTTTATAAATGCTGGAATTGTGCTCAGTCACAATATCCATCCGATGCTTCTGTGACGAACTAGTCCGTGAACGGACGCGTGGCAAAAGATGTGAGTTTACTGAGAGGTATGCCGGGCCTCGAATTACGAAGAGGGACTGCCATCCCCTACTACAGATTATAAGCATCTCGATTGGATTATTGTTATGGATATATTGTTGAATGGTTACTGTTCCTTATGGATTACTGTTTCTTATGGGTTATCTTACGTTGTTCATTGGTTTGATTGAAATCGTTTTATTGTGGCAGTACTTTTATTGTGACAGGTTATTGTTAAGAAATCCTTATCACTGCTTATTCATTACTCCTGATTGTATATTGTGCCCCACTATTTATTGGCCATCATGGCAACTGTTCTCATTGGCTATCACAGTATCTTACTTCTTATGATTGGCTATCATATTTTTATTCATGGATTCATGTTCTTTATAATCATCGATACCAGTGTCGGAGATCTGGTTTACTTGTTGAGCTTCATAGCTCATTCCACCCCACTTACCCCCCATTTCAGGTGATGACGCTGCGAAACCCCAGTAGGAGTCTGAGAGCGTAGGGGGACATTTTGAAGTACTGTTCAGTCTATGTTAGTTCTCCCATGTATTCACCACCCCCGGGTGCTGGTTACGTTTAGTTCTCATTTTGTCTTATGCAGAACTATGTCATGTATTTAATAGACTTCCGCTGTTTAAATTATTCAAAAGACTTCCGCTGGATTACTATAATTGATAAAGACTTCCGCTATTCATTGTTTAAAATTTTTAGTACATTGCATATTAGTACTATGATACAGGAATGGAAAAAGTAGGGACGGCCTTCGGGTCGGCCCCGCGACACGAGATCCGCATAGGGTGGATTTCGGGTCGTGACAATCTTGATAAGGACATAAATTTGATAAGAGTTCTTGGTGTCATTCAGAAAAACCTAGAGATAAGTGGTGAACATAAATGAGTGATGTGTCGGAGTAGCCAGACCCCATTTATTGATAGTATCTATTTAACTCAATTTGTATATGTCTGATTCCACACCATTTGCGAACTTAATGATGTCACTCTTTGAATGATAAATACGTCTATAAGGATTATCTTTTGTATTCTATTTGAATCCCTTTAATTTGTGAAGCTAAACATTATATGTTAATAAATTTGTGCTTGTTGATTTGTTTAGTCATTCTTATTGCAATTGAGAACTCCTTATGGACTTTATTATTCTGGCTTGATGGCCAATTCCTCTGTATTTGAAATCCTTTGATTATTCACTTGTTATACATCCTCGTATAACCCATGGCAAAGTGAATGATTTACTTACTGAGCTAACTTAGCTCACCCCATAACTACAACAATTTTTCAAGTAGCACAATATGGAAGGAAAGGTAGTGACGGTGACTAATAGAGCTAGTTGTATGCTTGTGAAAAACTTTGACGATGTATAGCTCCGAGTCTTAATTTGAATATATATCTTGGAAGGTTGATTATAATGTTAGATATTATGACATAGTGACACTAGAAATTATGTTAGACTTGAATGATAATTAATAATGATGGAAATTGTACTTGGAGATAATCTTATTGATTATTGTTAAAGTTTGATTTGGATATCAAATGAGTTTCATATATGTAGCTTCCGCACTTTCTTAAAAATAAAAAAATTTACTATCTTGTGCAATTCATTTGATTTTGTACAGCCTGTTTGAGTGACAGTGTCGATCACCTACCCCTAATCTACATAGGGTGGGTTCCGAGTCGTGACAACTATCTTATATGAAAAATGTGTAGGGAATGGTACAAATTGCTAGTTGGATTAGTAGATGAATATAATTGAGAGTAGTGGGGAGTAGTCAAATACTGCTTCGGCTTGTGGAAAGCCTTTTCGCATTCCTCTGTCCACTCGAACTTCTTATTTTTCTTTAAAATTTGGAAAAATGGTTGCAAAGTTGAGAGAAGGCTTCTAATAAGTGGACAAGGTGACCTGCCCTTACTAGACTCTTTACCAGTATGTCATCAACATATACTTCCATGGTTTTCCCAATCTAATCTTGAAAAACCATGTTGACCAGCCTTTGGTATGTTGCACCATTATTCTTCAACCCAAATGGCATGACTCAATAACAAAAAGTCTCATATTCTATTATGAATGATGTTTTTTCTTGATCGGACTCGTGCATGAGAATTTGGAGATAGCCTGAGTAAACATCAATGAAGTTGAAGAGTTCATGTCCCGAAGTTGCATCTATCATTTGATCAATTTTTGGCAATAGGTAATTGTCTTTCGGACATGCTTTATTTAGTTTCTAAAATCAATACACCCCTTCCATTTTTTGTTCCTTTTCGGCACAGCCACAATGTTACATCCCAAAACTCACCCTATGCGAATTAGGGATAATAAATGGCTAGTTAGGCACTTCACCAATACAATAACCCTATTTAACATATTAATGATGTGTCTAACCCCAGGCCTCTTAATTGGTACATAAATCCACGTATTCACAATTATAAATAGCAGCAGAAATTAAACATGGTAGAGCATTACTAAATTCTGGTTCGTTACATCATGCTGATATTTAAATATTACAGCCCATAAAAAAATTTCCTAGCATCTATAATACTAGCAAACTATGTAAGTTAAAATATGAGATCTCTCCCAAAATGGTTGTAACCTTAGATCTGTTGTAACATCCCAACCTAATTATTATATAATTAGGGATGCTTAGTAATCTTTAAGGGAACACTAGTGTATAATTAGATCATGACGATAATGTCGCAACAGTAATTCTTAAGTGAAATAAGATAGAAGAAATTGAAATGAAAAATGACTGACAAAATTAATAAAAAAATACATAAATGTTAATCCTAAAAGTTTAAATAAGTATCATAACTGATTATGTTAATTAATTTAACTACACAAAAGAGAAATCTTCATGAACGTAAAATACATCAAGTAATTAAGGGATATACAAATTTAGTGTATTGAATGAATAAAATATTAAATATAAGTATAGAATCCTCCACCAACACAACAAAAAAAGAGGAAAAAGAGTAGAAATGGATTTGCCAAGTTTGAACTCAAGACCTCAAGTAAAAGTTGCCAAAAAATTGCCATTGGGCTACTAGCACTTTTATGTTATGGTTCTTACAAGAAAAGTACATAAAAAGAAGCTTGTAGGGAAATTTCCTTAAAATAGTGATGTGTCCTCACCCTAGTGGACAAAACAAGCAACCAACAGGATTTCATGCACAATCCCTCATGATGTAAAATCAGGCCTTGAGTGTGCCCTTAAACAATCAGACATGTGCGTATAGAATGATGTGTAATTCAGACATTCCATTGTGTATTTGGCTAGAGAGAGAGAGAGAGAAAGAGGGAGAGAAAGAAGAAGAAGGGGAGGAAGAAAAACTTTGCATGCATAGCTGTCTGAGGTTGAGGGGAGGATCCACAAGTTGGAACTGAAAAGAAGGAGACAACAGAACTGTTGCAAGGAAAGGTTAAAAACTGAAGAGAGAGAAAGTGAAACAGGTAAACTTCTCTCTAGGGTTTTCTGAATTTAACTTTAGGTTTATCAATTTAGAACGCATATATGAGTCTTATAATTAATACACAATATCTTAAAAGCTTGAACAAGGTCTGAAAGACCTTTAAAACATGAAAACCGCACCAGGCTGCCATTGTTGAAGCTTGAACTAGGTCAAGTTTTCAACCTAAACAAAACTCTATTTTGTGATCGGGGATTAAAACTAGACTAAAGATAAATTATAATGCAAAATAATCAAGTTAGTTGGCTCCGAAATAAGCATTTTATAGGAGGTTGCAGGTTTAGGAGATAATCGGCCTTTCCTAAGAAATGAATGAGAAGCTTCATTTGAAAGCCATGGATTTGTCACCCTTGGAACATGGATCACAGTGGTTAAAAAATGAACCATTTTGGTGGAGAAACGATTGAGAAATAGGAAGGTTTCAGTGGTGGCCGAAAAAACATAAGGGGGGAAAACGAATGATCCAACGTGATTCAAGGAACCAAATCGGTCCCAAATCAGTGAAAATGATGATTAAAGGTTGTTTGATGGAAAGAACGATCCAAAACAATGGAAAAAAATGAGTTTAAAAGTTAAAATTCATATATTCAAGTCACAGAGTTAGAAAAGGTGACCAGAAAAATGAGGAAGAAAAGACTATAGCTCGGGTCGGGTCTAGATCCAAATTCGAATCGGGTTGGAAATTGCCTAGGCGCGAGTTGGGTTAGTTGAAGCTGCGTCGTTTTGGGGAAGAATTAAAAAAAAAAAAAAAAAACAAAGAAATGCTTCTAAAGGGATTCAAACCTAAGACCAGTCGAGCTTGAGGAGTTTATGGGCTCAGTGGCTACCTATATGCCACTGACTACCCTGTGTAAATTTTTAATATAATAAATATATATTATGCAATTAATTAATTAATTAAATTAATTAGAAAAATTAAATTAAATTCCAAGTATGTCCAAATAAAATAAAAGGGGTGTCCACCCCAACATTTTTCAACATTTCGGACCTAATGGTGGGGTCCATTTTACGAAACAAAGTCTCGAAAATATAGACACGTGAAATGTAAAAATTACCAACATGCTTTTAGTAACACCAAAGGCAGTTAAATGTCAAAGAGGATCTATTTTGACTTTTTTTTACAAGCCAGACTCAATGGTAAAGTCCATTTCAGCAAAAAAAAAAAATACTAAAAAATATGACACGTAAAAGTGTAAAATTATGAAAATGCCCCTAGGCTTAATATAAGTTATAGGTATGCAAATTAAGATCCAAAAAAGCCTAAACCGATTATCTTCAACACTCCAGACTTAACGATGACATCATTTTAAGAAAAATAAGACTCGATAACAAACTAAAAAATGACTGATACGCCCTTAAGACTTAATAAAGCTACCAGAAAAGTATAATTGGAATAGAAAGAGCTCTAAGTTAATGATTAAATTGTGTAATACTTTAAACAAGTATGTGACAAGACCTTTAATTGTGTTATAGGGACCTTCGACTAAAGGAAGGATTTTGGGTATAAACTTTTGGACTTCAGGTGAGTATTTCATGCCATGTTTAAGGTGGATTTCATTATAGATATAAATATTGTCATTTTCTTTATGACTTTTGATAACAGATACATTGTACCTAATATATATTTTGAATAATTCATCGATATCTATATTGTCTTCTTTTTTATGCAAGAAAAATGTATTGTAAGATACTCAAAATACTAGACGGTTTCTTACTAACCTTTGAATTATTTTGACTAAATACTAGATATAAAACTCTTATTTGGATAACTGAGTTTGTGATTGATAATTATTGATTTTGGATATGATTTTGATGTTTTAAATGAACCAATCTTCTATGTATGATCATTATCGAATAGATTGTGACTTTATCGAACCCTAACCATAGAGTATATTAGTGGCGATCCACATAGAATGGCATTATCGAACTAGTTTGATCGAATATCGATCTCAGTCAACGAGATTCTAATTTGCTGACCATAGAATCTTCTATATATGATCATTATCGAATAGATTATGAATTTATTGAACCCTAACCGCGGGGTATATTGGTGGCGATCCACATAGAATGGCATTATCGAACTAGTTTGATTGAATATCAATCTCAGTTAGCGAGATTCTAATTTGCCGACCATAGAATCTTCTATATATGATCATTATCGAATAGATTGTGAATTTATTGAACCCTAACCACGGGGTATATTGGTGGCAAGCCGCACAGAACGGCATTATCGAACTAGTTTCATTGAATATCGATCTCGGTCAACGAGATTCTAATTTGCTAACCATAGAAGAAGAATTTATGGGCGTGAACCCTTGTGAATATCGAAAATGAACCATAATTGAACTTTCAACCATCGAACTATGATTTTGATTTATCAAACTATGACTAAGATTAAACCATGATATTTACTATTAAACTATGACTATGTTCATCGAACCATGATTTTGAACTATGGCTAAGATTGAATTATGATATTAATTATTGAACTAAGAATATTGTTATCGAACTATGTTATTGAACTATGAATATGATTGAACTACGATATTGATTATTGAACTATGACTATGATTGAACTATTATATTGATTATTGAATTACGACTAAGATTGAGAATTTGGTGCTATTCATTGAACTCTTGTGCTTTTACTTAATTATAGACTTAGATATGACGTATTCTATTTCTAAATGAATGTAGACATTTCAGTATAGAACTATATAGTAGGTCTGAAACCCTTGGCATGTTATAGAATTCTCACGGAGCCGTCGAGGTCATTACAGATGTTTACCATGTTTTCAGGCAAGGATTATATAGGCTCATTTCAGGCAATACAAACAGAGTGCTTAAGGGATGAAGCGAGTTGTTTTAATGAGTCATTAATTGAAGATGCATTATATAACTTTTGACTACGTGAATTCAAATGTGTAGTCATCGAACTGGTTCAATTGTGTAATTTTAAACCTATTCACTATCGCATTATGTTGTGGAAACTACATTATTTGGAGACAATGGTTAAGTGACTGACCAGGTTATATGGTTTACTTTATGAATATGAAAAATTAAAAAAATAAAAAATTATTCCTCTGCGTTTGATGAATGGTGATTAGAAAGATGATTTGATCATTGAAAGGCCTTGGTAGCCGATCACGAACCCCTAATCTGCATAGGCCGAGTTTCGAGTCGTGACATCCGTCTTCTACTCTAAACTTTCTGAGCTAATACATAAAAAATATAAGATAAGACCCTATGAAATTAATGAAAAGCTTGTGAGTGACACCAGTTTCCTATCATTAGTTGCTTGTAAACTCCTATTTATAAACCTTCATAATCTTTGCATAACTTTAATGGATAGCAGTTAAAAGAAGTTTTCCTAAAAGCTATTGGCATTCTTAAAACATAACATATAACTATGAGTTGCAAGATATTTATTTGAAATCATGCTAGAGTTTATGACAGATAGTTTTGCAATATAAAACATTATATCATGAATTTCATTACTGTAAAAGTAGTAATCAAGACAATACATGCCACAGCTATAAGTTTTGTCTTATAGAACTATAAGTTGTCACCGTAGCAACCATTCTGTAATTTAGAGCTCATGGGTTACAGAACCATCTATAAAGAATTTTTTGAAAGTCTACCAACTCTTTTCTCCCGGTAAAGTTTTAATACATACCCGGCATAACCCCCGATAGGGTGTTCTTACATCCATAGGGCATGTAAAATTTTATTTTAACATACTTGCAAAACATTCTTTAAGTTATCCATGATGTAAAACATTTAAAGAGATGCTACTTAAAAGCATATAATTCAAACATTTATCATAATATTCTAAAAACTTTAATATAGATCTTTTAATTTCATTCATACTCTTCTGATAGCTTCATTAAGTCTTTGGACGTATTGGTAATTTTTTAGTTTATTATCAGGCTTTATTATTCTCAAAAGGACATCACCATTAAGTCCGAGAAGTCAAAGTTAATAAATTTAGGCTTTTCGAATTTTAATTTGCCTATCTGTGGCTTATATTAAGTCTAAGAGCATTTTTATAATTTCATAATTTATGTATTTAATTTTTCGGTGCTTTGTTTACTAAAATGGATTCCATTGTTGAGCCCGGAAGTCAAAGAAAGTCATAATAGACCCTCCCTAACATTTAACTCACTTCGGGTGTCACTAAAGGCATAATGGTAATTATTGTATTTTACATGTCTAAATTTTCAGGACTTCGTTTCATAAAATGGATTCCACCATTAGGTCTGGAACGTCGAAAAATGTCAAGGTAGACACTCATTTTATTTTATTCAGACATACGTAGCATTTAATTTAATTAAATCAATTATATATATTAGGTGAATATATATCACAAAGGACCACGTGGCTCAGTGGTAATTGTGTGCATGTATGGTTCGTGGTTTGAGTCTAGGGAGTAGCAGATCCCCTTTTTTTTTTCAAAGTATTCGTAATCTAAACAACAAACTATGAACCAATTCATGGATAGGATATCCCTATCCCTGCTTGGATCATCAATTTAATTTACTAAATTCGAATCCAAACACCCCTGACTGAAATTTAAAATATTTAAATTTTAAACTAAACGACACCGTGTTGGTTGACCCCTATTGCGCATGGACCAAGTCCCAACCCGAACCCGAAATTTGACCCACCCGAGTCCATCACTGTTCATTGTCTTCTAGGAGTTAAATCAATGTTTTGGCATTTATTTAGAAGGCTAAAACGAGCTTAAAGGCTTTGTTGAAGTTCGATAGCCATGGTTGTATCAAGCTCAGTTTGGGTTCAATTCTCTACCAAACTTGGTGGGTTTGGCCTGTCGTGACCCTAAAAACATGGAGATTCATAATCCATTCAAGGATTTGAGTTTTAGGCTCTGTTTGTGAGTTTGGGTTTGGAACCTATAACTTATAACTCAAGTTTTCACTCGTTTTATATCCTTTTATTCTAATTTTTTGGTTTTGAGTTCCTCGTAACATCTAGTTTAAGTCCCAATCTTCCAAACCTTGTTTAGTTTAGGTCAAATCAGACCCACCTTCTTGAGGTCATCAATAGCGGTCTAGCCTATTCTTACTATTTCAGACTCTTTTAGGTTCTGTTTTTAGTCCTAGGCTATTAAACATCAATATAGAAGTTCATATATGTATTCTAAATCGATCATATTGAATATTAAACATAGAAAAAATTTAAAGAAAGAAATACCTTGTTTTCTCTCCATTTGGTTTCTCATTCTTCCTCCTCTCATAGCCACAGCTTGTCTTTTCCCTTTCACGTTCTTACATAGCCCTTTTGTCACGACCCGAAACCCACCCTATGCGGATCTTGTATCGCAGGGCCGGCCTAATGGCCGTCCCTAATTTTTTCATTCTTTTACCAATGATAACAGTAAATAATGTAACCATAACATTAAAGTATAAAAGCCTTATTACAAACATTGTTCAAAGACTAGAAATAAATCTGACATTAAACTAAACATAACCCACTCTTAGGTGGTGAGTACATGGGAGAGACTACATTATTCTATTGTTCTCCTCAATTGTCTCCCTATGCTCTTGACCTCCTACTGTGGTTCTATGGCATTCTCACTTGAAAAATATATTGAATGGGGTGAGCTAATAAAGCTCAGTAAGTAAAAGACTATCTCAAATACGGGTTAGGGATTACATAGGAAAATATGAATTCTAGGGTAACATGATAGCCAGTCATGACAATGGTAGCAGTTAACAGGAAAATACCACAATGGCTAATGAATAATAACGCACAATAACAATTATGAGCAACGGTGTAGCATAGATATAGACAACTTAATGATCACAATCAACATGAACACTGCCATAATAAAACGGTCACAGTCAAGTCCAATTAATAAGTGAACGGTCAACAGTTCAATGCATATAAAATACCCTCATAATACCATATGTAAGAACACCCCCCAGCACCATATGTCCGATCACAGATTCGACCCGTAGGTCCCGTCAATCAGCCCGTAGATCTAGTCAATCCATAAAAATACCTCCATCACCATTTATCCATTCACAGTCTCGACCCATAGGTCCAGCCAATTTAGAAGCAATCGGATGGATATTGTGACTGAGCACACATCTGACAATCAATTATAAATCAAGATTCTATCATGTATAAGATATGGAATAACATGACATAAACATACAATAATAGGCATCCGTACAATCAATCAATCAAGTCATGAGATATCAATCAATAGGCATCCACTAGATAGAACAATATCCATGGTGGGAACAATAACAGTGGATATATATACATGAGTACAACTTTTGACAGAAATAGAAAGATCGTACCTTGGAAAACCACGTATAAGAGATAAGAATCCACTTACCTTAATTTCGTACGTTCTACTTTAGTATTCCGTATCTTTCTCTTTTTCCTTTGCTTGGCCTATACATCAATAAACACGTCTCAGTTTTAATGTCATTTATTAATTTGTACATATCGTTATTCTAAGTACCTCTTTTACTATTTTAGACTCTACCGTTGAATCCAAAATCTCGAAGAAAATTAGTTTAGGCTTTCACGGTTTCCAATTTGGAATTCTATACTTAAAAGGGTAAAACGGTCATTTTACATGTCTATATTTCTTGGGACCTATTTTCACAAATTGGATTTCACCCTTGAGTCCATAATGTTTGAAATAATAAAGATTCACTACTCATTCGTTTTAATCAGAGTTCATTTGACTCATATTCAACGCAGGGGCATTTTGGTCATTTGGCACTTTTATGGGTATTTTATTCTTCGGGATCCCGTCTCATAAAACGGACTTCACCATTTGGTCTAGAAGGCCCAAGATAATAAACTTACACTATTTATTTGTTGCATTTGGACATCAGAAACTTATTTTAATAATTAAATTAATTATTTAATTTATCTTCTTAATTATATAATATATATATATATAATTCCCTATTTTGTTCACAAATGTTAGCATGGCACAGTGGTGGGTGTGCCCCCCACTGCCACGAGCTTTAGTGCTCGATCCCCCAGCAACGCACCTCTTCGAGTTTTTCTTAAAATTTCAACAGTTTTTAAAACAGTGAGGAACTTCCAAACAGTGTAGTTTGGTTGACCTGTCACTGCGCCTTGGGCTGGCCCGACCCGACCCATGAATCCGACCAAGAACCGTGACCCAGCACCCTTCCCCTCTTCTTCTTCCTCGTTTCTCTGGCGCCGTCTCCGGCGTCTTCCCCGGCGCTAGCGACGATTTCTAGTGGGTTTTCAAAATTTGAAAAACACGGTCTTGTTTCATTTTTTTCTGAGGGTTCTAGTTTTCTGACCAAATCTAACTTTGGGTAACCTGATGGCTGCCGAAGAGCCATTTTTAGTGGCTGCTCAGCGAGAAGCCATTTTTCGGCGACAATTTTATTTTACTTTTTCTCATTATTTTGATGCCTGTTTTTGACGTATTTTATATCAAATCAACTCTAAAGACCTCAATAATTCATTTGGGTTTGTTTTTAGCTTCAAACAACACATTTTTCGTCCACCTATTATTTTTGGCCATCTTTTTTTCTCTATGTTTTCTCTCTCATCTCTCCACCAAAAATTCTCCCGTTTCTTCCTAAATTCATCTTTTTCTTCCTAGATCAATGTTCTACTATTATATACAAGTTTAAAGCAAATTAAACATGAAACCCAAAACTTCAAATTCACAGAAAAAAATTCCCAACTTACCTCTTACAACTGCCCCTCTCTTCCTCTCATTTTCTCCTTCTTCTTCCTCCTTCCTCTTTCTGCTGATTCTTTTCTGTTTTTCTTTCACGCATGCAAGGTATGCCTTGGGCTTAATAACAACCCCCCTTTGGTTTCCCTTTTTTTTCTCCCTCTCTCTTCTTTCTCTTTCCGTTTCTATTTCTTAACTTCCCTCACTTATTGCTTTCATTATTTTAAACGTTACATATATATAATATACATTCCATACACACACACACACACACACATATATATATATATATATATATATTTGTATAACATACATCCTATATATGTATCATCTACATATATATATTTATATATATCCATATTCCAAATATGTATATAACATGATTTTATTTTCCTTTTTTGTTTCATTTTTATTTTATTTTATATTTTATTTATTTTTAGTTCGATATTTGTTCCTGGCTTGCTCGGCATCGCCCGGGCATCATTTGTACAGTCAAAGCTATTGAGATGCCAAATTCATTCATTTTATTTAATGTCATAACATGAAGCCCTATTAGTTCGGTTTACATGGCTTGCTCGATTACGATTTGGGTCAGGGTATTACATTCTACCCCCCTTAAATTGAGTTTTGTCCCCAAAACTCGAATGTTCATAATCCATGAAACTCTGTCACCTCATCATTATAATTTCCTTTGTAACATGTCTCTTGGACTTATCTCTAGTATTCAGATACTATATTCTTAGGTAGAAAGATTTCTTTATATAGGGTTCACAGTTCTTTTGTATTCCTCTTTGGTTTATTTCAATAGTGAATTTAAAAGTCAAGGGTTTGACCTTTTAACTTCCTCGAGACTTTTAACTCATTGTCTCCAAATTTTAGTATTAACATCCCCATGTGTATCTCTTTACTTCTCAGATCTATGGCTAGGGATCTATTACTTCCATTACTCACCCTAAGTCATCTTTTTAGTTACTTGATTATTTCTTCTTGTTACCAGTATCTTGACTTGTTCTATGTCTAATCGTTATATTCATCTCATTTGGTACCAAGTCGAGATTACCTTACTGATCATAGGCTGTCAACTTCCATTGACATCATATGGCGCATCATGTGTCACAACCCGAAACCCACCCTGTGCAGATTAAGGGAATCGCGACCGCCACCCTTCGGCCCGAAGGCCTTAGGGCAAGGCTCACATAAGCGACAATATCGGATGGCGGTACGGCCTTGGTTTGCAGAAGTGTGAAAAACCTTTTTTTAAAAAAAAAAAATACTTTCGCACATCCATCCGGTACTGCCGCTCTTCATAGTGGTACACATGATTATAAAATCAGAGCTTACTAAAAACTTAAAGTGTTATACTTAGTACATATCTGAATGCCTCGAGGGCTTAAGTACATGTTGTCCAAAATCTATTACACTTCAAAATTCGACTATCTACGGGTCCTTAATACTTCCAAAAAGTCCTTGATAATATTAAAGCCACTAGTCGTCATCCTCAAATGGAGCAAGGCTCCCATTCATCATCATTAGTACCTGAAAAATGTTAGGGAATGGGGTGAGCTTCGAGAAGCCCAATGAGTAATTCTAGCATTTGTCATGGGTTTTCAATTGGCAAAGGTTTCGTACATGAGAGGTTCATAAAATACTCACTGCCAATTGCTCGTACATTTTGAACATAGAGTACATGCACTTTTCATAAAGATAGCTTTGAAACATTTAAAGTATTCAAGCTAAACATACATTTCTTTAAATAGAGCATATGCATTTCAAAACATATAAATATGCACAGTGAAAAATGGGGGTAAAACCTGCTTCCACTTTCAAAGTCATTTGTCATCTTTTCACTTTCATTAGTGGAATCTGTTTCGAACCAGACTCCCATTTTGCGTATACGTGAAGATATCTCATTGCCTGTGGGATTAGATCCTGCTACCAGGCATTCCACATGACACGTCAAGTGAGTTCCGAAGAAACCCAAAATCCTGACTATGTGGCATTTCACATGACAGGCCAATTGAGTTCCGAAGAAACCCAAAATCCTGACTATGTGATTATTATTATCTTGCAAAACATTTGTCATATGGCTTCTTTAAATAAATACTTTTCAAGAGTATTTAAAATATGATGTTCATGGCTTCATGATAAAATCTTCAAATATTTGAAACAAGAACTTTAGAATATGTAGACATGTTAAATACTTTTAAAGAAGACAGTAATAGAAATCAGTCATTGAGCATGTCACAATAAGATTTATAAGATCGGACTATTTAAAACAGGAATCATGAAATATGGAATTTAACATTCAATGCTTCAGACATTTTGAAGTTTAAAACATCTTCAAATCTGTGGAGTTAAATCTCCACTTCAAATGCAAGATTACTCACCTTGATTCCCTGGGTTTGTACTGCTGGTGGGCCTTTCCCCTCCCTTTGTAGCTCCTAAGAAAATCATAAGAAACTCGTCAACTTCACATTTACCTTAAATTATTACTTATTCACGCTCTTTCATTTAATTTTAGGCCTGACATATCCTAACTTCCTAGGATTGGTCTTACCGGTCAACTCGTGGTACCTTAATGAGTTTTATTTTTCACGTGACTTATTTTCAGTACTTATTTCAGTGTTATGGACCTCACAGTTGGATTCGGAATGTCGAAGAAAGTCAATTTAGACCCTCTTGGCTTTTTATTTGGCTTCGGGTACCTTAGGGGTATTTTGGTCATTTCACGTGTCATATTTTTCGGAGTCCCATCTCATGAATCGGACCCCACTGTTGATTTTAGAAGGCCCAAGATAATAAGAATACACTATTGATTCATTAAATTTGGACTCCGTTTGACCCAATTAATGCCCAAGGGCAAAATAGTAATTATTCTCTTTTAATAAAATAATTAAATTATTATTTTATTATTTTTATTAATTTTCCAGGGGTATAATTGCACGAAATTTTAGAAATCTGGGCCATAGTAAAATTCTGTGAAGTCGTTGGGGTCAGTTTGTAATTTTTTTAAAAGTTTCATACTGAACCAAAAGGTTCAGTTCATATGTAAGGGAACCGGACCGGTCCAGTTCGGTTTTAACCGGTTCAGTTACATGCTGACATCATGATGACGTCATCCCTAAGATTTTAAATTAAATCAGTTTAGGTTCAAAATGACGCAATTCTATTTAAACGATTCACCCGTTTTTCAATCGGGTCGGGGCCCGACCCGATACCCTGTCCGACCGGATACCCGGCACTGTTCATCATCCCCAACTCTAGGGTTACAGTAGCCCAAAATTTCAGGATTTTAAATATTCAAATTCGTGGGATTTCATGCCTCGTTTCTTACTGTTATCGATCCTAATACATTTCTGGGAACCATACCAACATCCTAGCATCCATTTTAGGCATCGAATCGAGCTCTATGGCTCTGTTTCAAAAATGATAACCGTGACCTGCAACTGATTCTAAAACGGCCATTTTTGGTCCAATCTTCGTGAAATTTGTTTTGTTGTGATCCTTGAATTGTGGGATTCAAGTCCTGTCCTAATATTTCAGTTTAATCAAGGTTTTGGTGAGTTTGGGTTTTAAACCCGAACCTGCAACTCATGGTTTGGTGGTCTTAAACTAGGTTCTGGGGTCTCGGCCTATGGTTTTTGAGATCCCCTTGGGGTCTATTTTAAGTTCCTACATGTAGAGTTTCATTCTGTTAGGATCGATTCAGACCTGTGCTTCTAAGGTCCATCAATGGAGGTCAGTCTCGGTTCTCATGGTTTTGGGCCATTTCGATACTTCTAACCCTCACAGTATACATAATACAGTTCCTAAAATCAATGTCAATGCATGCATGCAGTCTATACCCTTAGCAATCCATCAAAACAGCCTCAAAATTCAAAAACAAGAAATGAAGAGAATTTGAAATTTACCTCCTAACAGTGACCCTCTCTCTGCTATAAGCCGATTCAGAGTTCCTTCGGTTGCTTCAGGTATGCCCAGTGCCTCCTTCACGTACACACAGTGCACACACTCACAGATATACACACTTTTCCCTTTGAATATCAAGTTTTTCACTACCTCTCTCTCTCTAAAATTTCTCCCAAGGTTCACCAGTCTGATTTATATATGTGTATGGCAGTACACAGTTTGCTCATGTTGGTTGTTTTCTAAAACCAGAATTTGGATGCATGAAAGCTGGTTGGTGGATGGGGTTGTAATGAAATCATGTTGTCTCCCCATATATATCTCCATGTATACATATAATAGTGGAGGTTCGGCTGATTGATAGACTGAAGAGAGAGGAGATGAGGTAAGCCAATGATGTGGGATTTGCATGTAAGGCCATTGGCCAATTTGGGAGGTGGCCTTGGCTAATTTGGGTTTAAATAAAAATTGGTTTCATATATAAGCTCAAAGATGTCAATAGCCCACTTGGTAATTTTTTGGATAACAAGAATCATGCCCACTTGGTCAAAGGTTCAAGTCCCCTTGGCCACACTTTTGGGAATTTTCCATATTTTGGGCTTAGGCCCTGTTTGGTTGGCGCACTTAATTGTTTCGCCTATTTTTTAAATATCTTCTTTTCCGTTGCTTCTTTTTCGACACAGTTTCTTCCGGTCATTTCCTATTTAGGTTAGCTTCAATCTCCAAGGTCTAGTGTCGGTTATTAATCCCTTGGGATTTCTGTAGTTCGCTAACTCAAGTTTTCTTAGTGTTAGAATAACATCATTTCACCTAATGAATTCGTAATGAGGTTCAGATATTATTTTATGGGTCTATCATGAGGTTCTCGATTAACTTCTAAATTATTCTTTATGTTTGGTTCAAATTAATGATTAGTAACTAATCATTTCTTAATCAGGGTCGGGGTGTTACATCATGTGCCTGGTAAAGGTATCTAGTGCCTGGTAAAGGTATCTAGTACCTTGATCTTTTCTTTTCGATCTATTTCTTTGATAGTGGTCATAAGAAGTCAACGGTGTAACTAGCCTACACCATCTCTATGCTTAGAATGTCTTGGGTTTGTCATTCAAGTACGTAAGTTTTACTAAGGACAGAGTATCATATTCCTTTTTGTTTTCATGAGCATCTTTTTGTTCGTGTCAAGACGATTTACTCGTATTCTCTTTGCATTACAATATTTATCCCTTGCACGGGTGACTTCAAATTTATTCGAACCTTCCATTTATGATTTCTTAATCAAGTGTCCATTTCTTGAAGATCTATCAATCATCTTTTTATTTCATTTTTGGTATTATGTCATTATTTTTGTACTATTCATTGGCATATTTACCTTTGTTTTCAGATTTGTGTGCATTTATCCTTTTATGAATTGTATAGGTTGAGGAAATCAGTTCCTTCATTTTTTTTCTACATTATAGGCTGGTACGAAGGCCTTTTACAATTGATCTTTTCACAGATTTTGATTCCTCATCCCTTCATAGATTAAACTATGGTACATATACTGAGAAAATTTTAGGGTAGTCTTTTACCCCTGTCACTGATTCTTCATATGACGGTGTACTTTGAAAGTGTTCTTAACTGTGTTATCATATTTGGTATACCTTACCTTCCACCTCATTTGACCAGTTCAGATCTCAAAGTCTTATGACTTTTTAATTTATAACTATTATTTTGGTTTTACTTATCTTTACTCGGACGGGTTGTTCAAATGTCTCATTTCTTATGCTTGTTATCATATTCGATTTCTCATCATATGTTACATTTCTCTCTCTAATCGTTATTCAACTTTCACAATTTGTTCTTTCAAGAACTTACTCAACCATATAGGGGGTTCCTTGTACATTCTATGACTTCATATCATATTTCAGGATTGTTCAATCGATTAGCCATCCCATCATTTTATCGTTACATTTGACATTCAAAATTTCTTACGATTATGTCAAGTTTGTCCCATCATGAAAATTCTCTACTTCCTTAGTTTCACAATTCAGTTATTCTTACTTTCTATCTCAATCTTAATTGTTCTCGCAGTCTCTCAAATAATTATGTATCATTTAGCACAGTCGTTGTCCTCATTAGTTTTCTAAAAATTATGCCACAATTTTTGTCTCGTTAATTGTCAGATCACGTTAATCCTCAAAAAGTCATTTGATTACGCCCAAAGAATAACGCGGTAGTTGTAGTGTAGCTTTGGGGTGTCGATTCTACAGGGAGACTAAATTAAAAGAATAATAAATAGAATTTCTGAAACTACAGAAAGTATTAAACGGTTAACGAGAAAATAAAAATATATAAAAATGATCTGTGAATGAAAATTAAGAATTAAACAAATTGATTAATGGAAGAAAATACTCAAATTTAACGAACAGTAGAGTTTCGGGAATACCTTGCACATAGCTGGTATTTTAATTATTTTTAATTCACTGTTAACTCAATTGAGAATTTAAATTCCAGATATCTCAATCGGAAGATACAAAATTATGAACCAAAATTAAACTAAATATAACCCTTTGAAAAATCATTCAACACTTTTAAATCACTCAAATTATTATTCACATTGAGAAAACCCAACGACGACAATATACCCAACGAGCAATATTGCAGCAGAGAATTGAATCAATATAAAGAAGTAATTGTTCCAAAAATAATCAAAACATGAATCCATTCGATAGAAAAAGCATGACTAAATCTATAAACGGACTAAACCCTTTAATTATTCGGAGAATAAAATCCAACAATTAATTATGAATGATTATCAAAGAATTTAACAAGTGAAAATCACGTACAGGAATCAAAAATAAATTAAAACAACCATTTATGGTGCAAGTTCATCCCTAACTCTACTTGGAAATTTAGTTACCCATGTACAGGATGAATAACATAAACCTCATGGAGAAATAATCTGACATGACGTGACTGCGATTGATTTTCTCTGTTCCCTGTACAGCAGCCGCCGCAGCCCTCCTTCTGTATCTTCCTGCGCCCCAGCTCTACGCTGCACGTCTTCTCCCCTTTTAGGTTTTTTTTTCCTCCTGCGCCGCACCTGCGGCTCACTCTCTTTCAGCCCCTGCGCCGCACACTCCTTTGTATTTCTCCTCCCCTCTTTTTTTTATATGTTTCTTCCTTTAAAACTGTTTAGTGCCTGCGCCCTAAAGCCCCTTGATTGAGTCAGCACCTGGGCCCCACTGTTCTCTGATTCTGCCGTGCCTGGGCGCCCAAGGCCCAAGCCTTGCCAATCCTTTTATTTCCTTGTTTCTGCGCAGGAATTGGGCCGTACCTCAGCCACTTTTGACTTCAATTCATCCCATTTCTTTCCTTTTAAACTTGGTCAGCCGTCCAAGCCCCCCTTTTTAATTCTTTTTATTTCTTCTTTTCCAGCCGCATATGCACACAGCCACAATATTCAAGCCCATTTTTCTATTGGATACTGATGGAATCTCGATTCGAGTTCTTCACGAAAGTTGTAGCCCCGGATGAGTAGATAATTTTAGGCTCAAAAACCACCTGATTTGGACTCCAGAAGCTCAAGTTATGACTCATTAAAGCTGGCTGGTCGGACAGGTTCGGACCAGCTTCTCAGGCCTGATTTTAAAACAATGTTTGGAGGCCTAAACGAACTTCGATTTTTGCAAACCAAACCTTTCTGAAAAGCCCAAGATGTCCTCTAAATATTTCATGAAGATCACTTTCTCATTCTGAAACTCTAACGCCATCCAAATCTCGATTGAAACTTAATGGTCGAATCTGCCAAAAAGTCAAAAATAGTTCCAAAAATATTAAGTGAAAAGCGCAATTGCAAACTATCTCTCGCCAACAAAGATGCAATATTTGGGACTTAAAATCTTATAAAATACCGCTAAAATATATCTCAATGTAAATAGAAATTAAATAAATAATATCAAATATATCTCAATATTCCTATTCACTTTCTAGCAATTTACTCCGATAATAGGGTATTTAGAGTGCACTTTTGCGCACTCATCATCATTCAAAGTCATCAATCATTTATCTTTTGAAATAGTTTCAGTTAATTCAATAAAGTACCGCCCGCTAATTGGGTTATATTGTCACCTAGATCAACAAGATCCATTGAATATTTTTTTTTCAATTATCATTCGTCAGTCAATCTCCTTTTAGGACCATCACATTTCATAACATTCACTTAAGAGTCTCGTTCGATCAGTATTTGCCTCTCAATGATCCCTTTGTCCTTACCCTATATGATTTACTCAAGAATCCTCATATTTCTGATATGTCATCAATCCATCTGGCGCCTCAAACTCCTCATGTTACTATTCATTAAGTCTTTCTCAGACCATCTCTCATATATATTTGTTGTTAAATCCACCGACTTTCTAAGATTTCACAATCCCCACTCTATGTCATCTTATATTTTTCAAAAGAGCAGTAATCATTGCCCTTGTTCAAATGATAGTTCCCCAAATTCATTGATCAATTCACAGTTTAATGCCTTAAGAGTCATCAGCCTTGACCTTGGTACAATTCTTCACAAGAATCTTTAACCTTCTCCCTTAAGCATACTACTTTCTCCTAAAAGTCACTATTCATTTTATCGTCTCAATCGTCCAAGAAACATCAAGTTAGTCATAGCATAGTCTTTCCCAAAGACTATTAGCCTTAGTATTTAAACAAGTTATCATCCTCCAAAAGTCACTGATCATTTAACTATTTAATCACCGGACTCTCAGTTCCTTAAAAGATATCTAATATGTTGATAACCTGTATACTTATGATCTGTACCTCATATGCTCTACGTATATCACTCATGAATAATAATTTCCTTGTAGTACCTCAAAATCATATATCATCTCAATTTCTTGGTTTCTCTAAATGATTTACTACTAGTTTAGTCTTTACGATCATTTAGATCACATTAATCTCTAACAGTTATTCAAAATCATTTATCATCTACCTTCATCTAACTCATAGAGTATTAACCAAAATCGGGTCACATATCATCTTAGATCACAAGATTCATTAAATTTCTTCTTAATATTTATTCATCATGTGTCAGCCTCTTTTCAAAATCATCACATTTCATAAAGTCAATTCTGACAATCTCACTCAATTAGTAATTGTCTTCAAGATTCTACTCATCTTTACCCTGTCAGGGTCCACTTATGACCTACTCAAGAATTTTCAGATTTTTGGTCCTCCTATAATTATCTATTCAGTTTCCTACAAACTATCTCTCATTCAAGCCTTGGTTATCTATCCATGACATTTATAGAAATCTCTTTAAATATTTTCAGTGTCATTCCTCGAGAATCCTCCTCGCTTATCTTTTAAACATATTTCTATTTCCTTAAATGTCACTAATTCCTTAATCCTCTCAATTGTTCAAGAATCACTGATTTTCATCATAACATATAGCATTTTCCCCCTATATATAGTATTCATCAATGATAAACCCCTCGATGGTATTGAAACAGTTAACATGTAGCCTAGAGCTTCTGTTTCTAAGCTCAACTTAGCAGTAATTGCGAAAATTATAAATTAATCCGTCAATGTATATGTAAAATAACAGTAAGTATTCACATAACAGTCTATCTTAATAATGTCTGTGTTATCTATCGACTGACTCTTAGAATTTAATCGTTCTAGCACTCTAATCTTGTCTCCCATGACTCACTAGAACCTAAGAGCATGGCTCTGATACCAAGCTGTCACGACTCGAAACCCACCCTATGTGGATCTCGTGTCACGGGGCCAGCCTAATGGCCGTCACTACTTTTTTCATTCTTTTACCAATGATAACAGTAAATAATGTAATCGTAACATTAAAGTGCGAAAGCCTTATTACAAACATTGTTCAAAGACTAGAAATAAATCTGACATTAAACTAAACATAACCCACTCTTAGGTGGTGAGTACATGGGAGAGACTTCATTATTCTATTGTGTTCCTCAACTGTCTCCCTATGCTCTTGACCTCCTACTGTGGTTCTGTAGCATTCTCACCTGAAAAAATATAATTAATGAGGTAAGCTAACAAAGCTCAGTAAGTAAAAGCCTATCTCAAATACGGGTTAGGGATTACATAGGAAAATATGAATTCCAAGGTAACATGATAGCCAGTCATGACAACACTAGCAGTTAACAGGAAAATACCACAATTACCAATGAATAATAACGCACAATAACAATTATGAGCAACGGTGTAGCATAGATATAGACAACTTAATGTTCACAATCAACATGAACACTGCCATAATAAAACGGTCACAATCAAGTCCAATTAATGAGTGAACGGTCAACATTTCAATGCACATAAAATACCCTCATAACACCATATGTAAGAACACCCTCATCACCATATCTCCGATCACGGATTTGACCCGTAGGTCCCGTTAATCAGCCCGTAGGTCTAGTCAATCGATAAAAACACCTCCATCACCATTTGTCCATTCACAGTCTCGACCCATAGGTCCTGCCAATTTAGAAGCAATCAGATGGATATTGTGACTGAGCACAAATCTGACAGTCAATTATAAATCAAGATTTTATCAGTGTATAAGGTATGGAATAACATGACATAAACATACAATGATAGGCATCCGTACAATGAATCAAGTCATGAGATATCAATCAATAGGCATCCACCAGATAGAACAATATCCACGGTGGGAACAATAATAGTGGATATATATACATGAGTACAACTTTTGACAGAAATAGAAAGATCGTGGCATGGAAAACCACGTATAAGAGATAGGAATCCACTTACCTTAATTTCGTACGTTCTACTTGAGTATTCCGTATCTTTCTCTTTTTCCTTTGCTTGGCCTATACATCAAGAAACATGTCTTAATTTTAATGTCATTTATTAATTTGTACATCTCATTACTCTGAGTACCTCTTTTACTATTTTAGACTCTACCATTGAATCCAAAATGTTGAAGAAAATTAATTTAGGCTTTCACGGTTTCCAATTTGAACTTCTCTACCGAAAAGGGTAAAACGGTCATTTTACATGTTTATATTTTTTGGGACCTATTTTCACAAATCGGACTTCACCGTTGAGTCCATAATGTTTGAAATAATAAATATTCACTACTCATTCATTTTAATCGAAGTTGGTTTGACTCATTCAACTCAGGGGCATTTTGGTCATTTGGCACTTTTACGGGTATTTTATTCTTTGAGATCCCGTCTCATAAAACAGACTTCACCATTGGGTCCAGAAGGCCCAAGATAATAAACTTACACTATTTATTTGTTGCATTTGGACATCGAAAACTTATTTTAATAATTAAATTAATTATTTAATTTATCTTCTTAATTATATAATATATATATATATATAATTCCCTATTTTGTACACAAATGTTAGCGTGGCACAGTGGTGGGTGTTCCCCCCACTACCACAAGTTCCAGTGCTCGATCCCCCAGCAGCGCACCTCTTCAAGTTTATCTTAAAATTCCAACAGTTTTTAAAACAGTGAGGAACTTCCAAATGGTGTAGTTTGGTTGACCCGTCACTACACCTTGAGCTGGCTCGACCCACCCCATGGATCCGACCCAGAACTATGACCCAGCACCCTTCCCCTCTTCTTCTTCCTTGTTTCTCCGGCGCCATCTTCGGCGTCTTGTCCAGCGATAGTTTCCGGTGGGTTTTCAAAATTTGAAAAACACAGTCTTGTTCCATTTTTTCTGAGGGTTCTAGTTTTCTGACCAAATCTAACTTTGGGTAACTCAATGGCCGCCAAACAGCCATTTTTAGTGGCTGTTCCGGCGAGAAGCCATTTTTCGGCAACAATTTCATTTTACTTTTTCTCACTATTTTGATGCCCTTTTTTGACGTATTTTATATAAAATAGACTCTAAAGACCTCAATAATTCCAACAGCACACCTCTTCAAGTTTATCTTAAAATTCCAACAATTTTTAAAACAGTGAGGAACTTCCAAATGGTGTAGTTTGGTTGACCCGTCACTGCACCTTGGGCTAGCCCGACCCACCCCATGGATCCGACCCAGAACTGTGACCCAGCACCCTTCCCCTCTTCTTCTTCCTTGTTTCTCCTGCGCCATCTTCGGCGTCTTGTCCAGCGACGATTTCCGGTGGGTTTTCAAAATTTGAAAAACACGGTCTTGTTCCATTTTTTCTGAGGGTTCCAGTTTTCTGACCAAATCTAACTTTGGGTAACTCGATGGCCGCCAAACAGCCATTTTCAGTGGCTGCTCCGGTGAGAAGCCATTTTTCGGCAACAATTTCATTTTACTTTTTCTCAATATTTTGATGCCTTTTTTGACGTATTTTATATAAAATCGGCTCTAAAGACCTCAATAATTCATTTGGGTTTATTTTTAGCTTCAAACAATGCACTTTTTGTCCACCTATTATTTTTTGCCATCTTTCTTTCTCTACGTTTTCTCTATCATCTCTCCACCAAAAATTCCCCTGTTTCTTCCTAAATTCATCTTTTTCTTCCTAGATCAATGTTCTACTATTATATACAAGTTTAAAGCAAATTAAACATGAAACCCAAAACTTCAAATTCACTGAAAAAAATTTCCAACTTACCCGCCCCTCTCTTCCTCTCATTTTCTCCTTCTTCTTCCTCCTTCCTCTTTCTGCTGATTCTTTTCTGTTTTTCTTTCACTCATGCAAGGCATGCCTTGGGCTTAATAACAGCCCCCCTTCGATTTCCCTTTTTTTTCTCCCTCTCTCTTCTTTCTCTTTCTGTTTCTATTTCTTAACTTCCCTCACTTATTGCTTTCATTATTTTAAACGTTACATATATATAATATACATTCCACATATATATATATATATATATATTTGTATAACATACATCCCATATATATATATATATATATCATCTACATATATATATATATATATTTATATATATCCATATTCCATATATGTATATAACATGATTTTATTTTTATTTTATTTTATTTTATTTTCCTTTTTTGTTTCATTTTTATTTTATTTTATATTTTATTTATTTATAGTTTGATATTTGTTCCTGGCTTGCTTGGTATCTCCGGGGCATCATTCGTACAGTCAAAGCTATTGAGATGCCAAATTCGTTCATTTTGTTTAATGTCATAACATGAAGCCCTATCAGTTCGGTTTACATGGCTTGCTCGGTTACGATTTGGGTCAGGGTATTACACGTTTCTTTAGGGTTTCTGGCATGTGTACATATATATATATATATATATGCCAGTATATTTTCACTGCCCTTACCTCGCTCTCTCTCTCTCTGTACATCCCTTTTCTTCTAATCCCATCATTCTACTTGGGGCAGCAGCCCATAGTTGCAGCTGCCTTACTCCCCTTCCCCTTCATGCAATATAGTCACAATAGCAGCCCATTCCACCTCTCTTTCCTTCCAATGAAATACACACACCTTACATACTCCTTTCACACACACGCACACTAATACATTATTGCACACACACATACACACGTGTATTGTTGTCCTTTATGCGTATATATATATATATGTATATATGTATACGTATATATACAAGTATCTCTCTTTCTATTTTACATGTGTGTCCTTGTACGTGCTTGTAAATGGGTATTTATATATGTATATATATATATATGTGTGTGTGTGTGTGTGTGTTTACATATATCCATGTATATACACTTGTGTTTTTTATATATATGTGTGTGCTTCCTCACACTACGCCTATTATACCCGCATTGTACCGGTTACATTCATATGCATACATAGGTGTATATTTTATGCATTATTTCCTTATTATTTAATATTTATTTATTAAATAATTATTTAATATTTGTTGTATAATTTTTCTCTTCAGGTTAACAGTGTATTTGGTCACCTATCCTTATTAACCTAAGTTAGGTTAGTTTTACCCATAATTAGGTTAGTTGTCTAACCTTTATTCGTATGACACACACATTAGGTCCATAAGGGTTTTCATTAAAGCTGTCTTCGGTACATTGCGTGAAATGACCCAATTTATTGGGTCGAGGTGTTACAACAATGTTGGACAGCCAATCTAGGATCGTTACTTCTTGGAAAAATCCTACTTTGAGTAGCTTTCCCACTTATTCTTTTATGGCCTAGTTTCATTTAGGAGCGAAAGGCCTATTTCTTTGGCGAACCGCTTTTCGATATAAGTCCATAAACAACCTATGACAAATGACCCGATGATCAATCCTAGGCATATCCTGGGCAGACCAAGCCAATACATCTTAATTTCCATGAATGAATTGGATGAGATTATCCCTTTCTATGTCGTTATGCTTTGTCCCAATCCGGGCTTCCTTTTTTGGTATGGATGGATCTAGTTGGATTAACTCCACATCTTCTTCTGCTGGGTTTCTCCGAGTTTCTTCATCTACGGGGTCTGACTCTAGAGAGTCATTATTATCTGAACCCTAGTTCTATAGCTACTAGTACGTCTCTATTATACCCTTTGTTTCTTGGGCAAGAGTAGATGTCGGCGTTACTTTCTTGGACTTTTTTTGCCCAATGATAGCGCAACTCCTAGAAGCTGCATGGTCACCCTGAATGGTGTGTTCTATAAGGGGTTATCCCTTATTACTAGAGCAAAGAACTTTAGATTCAAGTGCACTATAAGGATACTGCGCCCATCTGGTGGATCCAAGTTTGTCCCAAGATAACGTTTTACAGGGACGGTATATCTACCACCAGGTTGTTTGGTCCAGCCACTATGGGTAGTGTAATGCTGCCCTTTAAGTATGTTACTCCCCTACTAAAGCTCACTAGTGGCTCCTCCTTGGGGGTGAGGTGGTCCATTTTTTAACCCATCTTTTCTAGTCCGTGTGTGAATAGAAGATTGACTACACTGCAGACCAAGCAATTAGCTATCTAGATAGAGATAACCAAGGCATCATAGTGCAGGAGATGTACTTGTTATAGGTCATTGGCCGAAAAAGTTAAGTCCTAGCTGTTGTTGGGCACAAGCATCCCTAGAATTTCGGCCAAGGCCACCTCTCTCGCCTTTTTGTAGTATATCTGTTTTTCCTTGGTCGTTGTTCCCTCAATGGTGTTACTTCTAGGATAGTTTTTACTACACAAAGTTCTTCACCCGGTAGTGATGGGGAACGTCAGTTATTTTGTGGCTGATACTCCTGTCTTTCCTTGTTTCGGTCGTCAGAATGGTGCTGTCTAGACTTCTTTTTGGATAAATTCATCCAGGTATCCTTGTGAGATTAGTTCTTCAATATGTTCTCGTAAGGCTTTACAGTCCCGGGTATAGTGTTTATTTGTCCTGATGAAAGGAATAATATTTTTTAGAATTTCTCCCTATTGGATCCTCTTTCATCGGGGTAGTCCTTCTGACCCAAGGCTAATTTTTTACCTAGTGCAGGATCTAATTGATAAGAATGGTAATTAGGGTATGGTATATCTTTGTCGATTGATCATCACTCTTCCTTTTAGATGATCCTAACCTTTATTCTACTGCCCTATTGATTTTCAAGTGGTACTTGCTTTCTTTTGTAGGGTGCTTGTCCAGACACTGACGCATCAGGCTTTTTTTTTTCTTCTTTGAGTGTAATGTGTCTTTGCACTTGGATAAGCACGTCAGCCATGTTGTCCAACTTTTTTTTTACCAAAGATTCAAAGAGTGGGTGCGAGGCTAGCATTCCTCTTTTGGAAGCCAGCATGGCAATATTATCATCACATTGGTCGATGCTTGTCATTTCTTGTTTGAACTTGTACACGTAGTCTCAAAGGGACTCGTTATGCCTCGTCTGTATAGTAAAAAGTTGTTGTGTCTTTCATGATCTCTCGACAAGTTAAATACTAAGTCAGGAAAGTAGAGAATAGGTTAGGGAAGCTACGGATTGAACCGAGTGCCAGACTGTGGTACCAGTTTAATGCCATACCCTCTAAGTTGGAGGGAAAGATCCTGCAAAGTAAGATGTCTTCTCCTTCGTAGAGGGTCATAACCTGTTGGAAGTGGAGAATGTGGTTAAATAAATTTGTAGTGCCCCAAAGTACTTGAATCTGGGAAGCACCAACCTTTTTGGGATTTTTTTTTTCCCAAGATCTCATTGGAAAGCGGACTGTTTGTGGAGTTGATTATATCATGTTCTAACTGCCCATGGGGTTGGAGCCCATTCTTTTCTTTGATCTTTCAATCAAAGATTCCTTCAATTTCTCATTCCAACGGAATGGCTCGTTGTTGGGAGACTAAGGATTCATTATGGTAAACTGCCCTCTAGGGGGAATTCCTATGTGGGCACTAGTCCTCACCCCTGTTGTGTTGCTAGTTTTGGCCATTGTTTGACACTCGCGAGTTGTGATTGCTCCGTTGGGTCATGTCATCACTTACACAGTCATTGGTTGCAATACCTTCTTGAATAAACTTTAGGCTTGGTCATGTACATCAAAGTCCTGCACAAAAGTCATGCTAAAAAGGTCATCCTAAGAAAAGACATGCACATTAAGGTCATGCACGTCAAGGTCATGCACGTCAAAGCTATTCACATCAATGAGATGCACATAAGGGGCTTAGTATCATGAACATAGGGTTTTTGGGTCTTATATACCTTTCATTTGGTAAACCTTACCCTAGCCTACGTTTCGTCCCTAATACTAAGACCACCTTGAGGTCTTGCTTGCTTAAGGGAATTGTTATGTTTCAATTAAGAACTCTTTCAAAGGGTCTTACAAATAAATAGGTCATATAACAAATGATTTTAGACAAGAGGCTTCCTCCGTACCAGTTTCCACCACATTATCTCTTCATTCTTCACCCATTTTTTGAAGGAATTCATCAAGGGACTCCTTACCTATTTGCACCAAATTGCTTACTCACTTTCTAAAGTAACTCGTCCTTGCTTCACAAAGGGCTTCCATATGCCCTGTTCATTCTAAGAGTAATTCATACTCTTAATCATACAATTTTTCCTAAATCAAGGTGTGATAACCCGACCAGGGATACGACACGTATACCGAGGCAAGTTGATTGAATAGTGTAATATGGGCTGTTTAGAGCTCTAAATTATTTTATTGTATGTACAGAATAGTATCAGTAATATAGCCAGTGTCGGGTAGTACCCGAGCAACTCAGAACCTTACCTCGAAAAGCGTGCATGCATGCAAGCCATGCATGCATATGTTCGTACACATGCATAGTTCATGAAATATTAGTGTATGTATACGCGACTAAAAATACAATTATACGTATTTATACGGTTATAAATATATGTATAAAACTATGTATTTTATATGTATATATGTGTATAATGTAAATGTATTATGTACATAAATACAAGTGATTAAAATAAAAATAAAGAAAAAGAGAAGGGAAGCTTCCAAGCAACCACATATCAGTGCTTGTGTGTGTGTGTGTCGGTTAAGTGATGTGTGTGTAGTGTGTGTTATATATATTATATATATTACATATACACAAATATCCTACACCACTTTAATGCAAGTTGCATTTGGGAGAGGGAAAAATCAGAGCTCTTGGTCAAGAAAAGGGGCTCTAGAAGGGGGGAGAATCAAGAGAGAAGACTGAGAGGGGCGGTGGTGTGTCGTGTAAGGCATATATATATCTATATATGTATATTGTGTGTTACATTAAAGGAAAGGAAAACAGAGAGCTTGGAGGGCCGTGAACACTGTCTAAGGTTGGAAATAACTTATGGAGAAGGGATAGAAGTGAACCAAGTGAAACCAGAAGAGGGAAGAAGGAGAAACAGGAAGAAATCAGAATTTTGCAAGTAAGTGGGTTTGATTCAGCTTTCAATTTTAAACGTATGATAGGTTGTTTAAATACTAGGGTTCAAATCTGCATGATCTATAGGTTATTTTGCAAAAAGAATTAGGTTAAAAGGTGTAGAACCGAGAGAGAAATTTATAGTTGCAGGTTTCATGGATAAATCGGGTCATAGGGTTTTATGCCTTAAAACTTGGTTTAAACGATAAGAGAATGTTTGTATTAAGTGCATAAACACATTTGAACTAGTTTGGGACCAAAACAGTAAAGAGATGAGCATGAAATCTCAAAAAACCAGCTCACCGGAAAACCGGCCGGAGCTATTAACCTTCATATTCGAGAAGAATGGGGAGGTCTTGAGGGAAATGGAGGATAGGAATGAGGTCGTGGGGAAGAAAGGAAGAGATTGGCATTTAAAAAGAGAGAAAAAATCGATCGGGACAGGTTGCCGTCACCGGAGATGGTGACGGAACCCTACTGTTTTCCCACCGGAGTGATGAGGAGGGTGACCGGATTGTCGTGGGTCCATATCGGGTTAAAAGAAACGGGTTCGAGTTGGATCCGGGTCGGGACCCGACCGGACATAAGTGGTCAAGTGATACTGTGTCGTTTTGGGATTTTAAATTAAATGGATTTGGGCTGTTTGGTTGCAGGGACAATAAATAGAAATGGGGTTTGGGGGTTATCCAAACCATGGATAAGGTGGTTAGGGTGGATATGTTAATTCGGTTCTATGAATTGCACTGAACCGTTTGGTTCAGTGAGGAACCGAACCGGTTAGGGTTTCTAGGCAGTGAACCCAATGGTTCAGACCGCAACTTTGAATATTTACATTTTGACCCCAAATGTTTTAGGAAATGTCACTGTTGCCCAAACAGGAAAATTAATTAAATATTAATTTTTACAATAATGCCCCTATTTCAAATATGGGTCAAACGAAGTCCAAACGATGCAAATGAATAGTCAAAACTTATTATTTCAAACGTTCTGAGTCCAATGGTGGGGTCCGTTTTATGAGACGGAGCCCCGAAGTATAAAATACCGTGAAAGTGCAAAATGACTATTTTGCCCTTTTTAGTATAAAAGTCCAAATGGAATTCCGCGAAAGCCTAAACCGACTTTCTTCGGCGTTCCGGACTCAATGGTAAAGTCTAAATTAGTATTTGAAATACTTATGATAGAAAGGCATAAAATTTGATGAATAGCATTTATTCTGAAACGTATTCACTGATATATAGGAAACTCCAAAGGCAAGGGTACGTTCACGGATTTCTGATCTAGAATCACGATAGAGGTAAGTAAATTCCCTTTCTCTTCCATATGGTGTTTCCAAGCCAAGTTTATTCTCTTTACTGCCAAACTTGTACTCTTGAAAGTACTTCACGTTATTGTTATCCACAATGCGATATTGTTCTATCTTGTGGACATTGATTGACTGCTATGTCGTTGTTATCATGTGAACCATGCCTTGAAAGGCTTACTGCTACGTCTTTATTGTCTGCTATGTCTTTATTGTGAACCATGCCTAGAAAGGCTTACTGCTATGCCTTTACTGAATATATGATATTCCATTTTATACTTCTATGGAATTATGAATAATCATGATATGTTATGAATACGGGATTTGTGCTCAGTCACAATATCCATCCGATGCTTTCTGTATTAACTGGAGACCTAAGGGTCAAGTACATAAATGGACAGGTGGCAGGAATGAATTCCTCGAAGGCTTTCCACCGGCAATTGACTGGCATAAACATTGGCATTTTCATTGCATTTCCATTGGCATTTCATTTACATTTACATTGGCATTTTACCTGAGAACAGAGTAAATGCATCTCCTAAGAATTGGTATGATCACATTATTGAATAACACTATTCCTTGTGACTTATCTTAAATTGAGAGGACACTCTTCATTGAATTGATTATGATCGGTTTATTGTGGCAGTACTTCTTGTTTGTTGTATTATTGTTGAGAGATTCATGTTGATGGTGTATCCATTACTCCTAATTGAACATTGTAACTTATTATTCATTGGCCTTCATGGCAACTGTTCTCATTGGCTATTACAGCATCTCCTTCCTTATGATTGGCTATCATAATCTTATTCATGGATTTGTATCTTATCGATACCAGTGTCGGAGATCTGTTTTTACTTGCTGAGCTCTCGTAGCTCATTCCCCCCATTTACCCCCATTTCAGGTGATGACGCTGCAAGACCCCAGTAGGAGTCTGAGAGCGTAGGAGGACATTTTTGAGGAACTGTATCAGTCTATGTCTTAGTTCTCCTATGTATTCACCACCCTCGGGTGCTGGTTACGTTTGGTTCTTATTTTGTTTATGTAGAACCATATTATGTATTGTAAAGACTTCCGTTAACATTATGTATTGAAAGACTTCCGCTGATGTACTATTACTGATAAGACTTCCGCTGTTATTGTTTAAGAATTTTTTTGTACTTTGCATATTAGTACTATGATACAGGAATGGAAAAAGTAGGGACGGCCTTCGGGTCGGCCCCGCGACACGAGATCCGCATAGGGTGGGTTTCGGGTCGTGACACAAGGGGCTCCTACAAGCCAACATAAGGACATTTTTTCCATCTAAAGGGTTCCATTTCACCTTTTTCATGCCTTAACAACTTTTCCCACATCATGGGTAAAGTTTCCATCACTTTGGTTCATCCAAAATTTCTTTCATTCAATGATTTCATCCCAATATGCTCAATTAAACACACTTTTTGTGAAAATCGATGATTGTCATTTTCTCAAATGATCAAAGTGAATCATGCTCAAAACAAATAGTTTGAAATTTTCAAAGGAATCTCCTAAATCATTTGGAAGGGCAAAAAGATTTTATCCATGAACTTAAAAATAAGTCTTTAGCTGATCAAGTCTCCTAAGCCTTCATATCCTCAGTTCACAGCTCAAGTAGATTTTCTCCAATCATCTTCAAGGATAGGAAACCCCACCATTTGAAACCAAGCAATGGTTCTTTTGACCTAAGCAGTTAACTTGATTGCCAGTGATCTAGGGGCTAGTAAAGTCCAAGCCAAAAGTCTGAATTTTCTCTAAATGACAAATTCTTTTCAAAAATGAAAAAAATATGTTTCACGACATTTTCTCTCATTCAATAAGAACATTTCTTTACTCATATCTAAGTTGAGTACATCTTCTTTACTCCTATCTGAGTTAAGTGCATTCTCCTTACTCCTTTTAAGTTGAGTAAATCTCATATTCCTTTAGCTATGGTAAGACTTCTTCATCAATGTGATTTTTTTTTCATACCTTTCCACATTCCTATCTAAGTTAAGTTCTACCTCCTTCTATCTAGGTCAAGGCTGATTCTTGCATATCTTGTCTCACCCATATCTAAGGCAAGCATTTCCATTAACTCCTATCATTAGTTGAGTATATGGCTTCGAGTGTAACTCCTTTCAAAGTTGAGTTCACTTCTTGTTCTCCCATCCTAAGAAAGAGTTGAGCAACATAACCTTATGGTCTGAAACTTGAACAAATTATTCTCTATGAAGGCACACTGAATTCCATCATTCTAATGGAGTTAACCTAATTTATCTCCCTAGCAAGTCATAATCAAATGTTCCCTATGGAGTCTTTACTCTTTGCAAAGTCGTTTGATGACGCATTTTACCATACCATTATGATAGAATTCCTTTTAGGAAAGTCGTCTAAGGACGTAAATTCATTATCCCATTAGGATAGCAGTTCTTTCAAGAAAGTCGTCTGAGGACACATTTTACCAGCCTATTAGGATAGCATTCTTTTTAGGAAAGTCGTTTGAGGATGCAAATTTATCATCCTATTAGGATAGTGTTCCTTTTAGGAAAGTTGTCTGAGAACACAAATTTATCATCCTGTTAGGATATCAATCCTTTCAGGAAAGTCGTTTGAAGACACATTTTACCAGCCTATTAGGATAGTGTTCCTTTTAGGAAAGTCGTCTGAGGATGCAAAGTCATTATCTTGTTAGGAAAGTCGTTCGATGATGCATTTTATCAATTTGTTAGGATAGCATTCCTTTCGGGTAAGCCATCTATCGCATCACATTTTATCATCCTGTTAGGATAGCGTTCTTTTGGGTAAGCCGTTTAAGATCATCTCATGAGAACACAACCTCATGAAAGACTTGTTAGGATCGCATTTCTTGTCAAGTAAGACTCTGAGGAGTCATTTTTTAGGGCGTAACCTCGTAACAGTCTTATCGAGACGAATCTCTTTCGAAGGACAGCACTCATTTTTGCTAGTCACGAACTACGAATAGTCTGATTCACCTGAGGTTGATACGTAGGAATCTCATAAAAGAATAAGTTTGACCACGTCAAGCAAAAAATCACAATCAAGGTCCAAATGGTTGTCATTTTTTTCTTGCATTGGCGTTCATTTGCTTGCAAGTTCCGTCAATTTTGTGACCCTTGATTACATAGAAAAATTGGATGATTATGTTAAGCAACCTACTTCAAGTAGGGACTCTTTCCAATCGAGTCTTATTCCCATTAGGACTCCTCTTGATAGAGTTCTATTCCTGTTAAAACTCTCCTATCAGAGTTCTAATCCAAGTAGGACTCTTCTCGATAGAGTCCTATTCCCGTTAGGACTCTCCTGTCAGAGTCCCAGTCCAAGTAGGACTCTTCTCGGTAGAGTCCCACTCCCGTTAGGACTCTCTTGTCAAAGTCTCATTCCAACTAGGTTTCTTTCCAATAGAGTCCTATTCCCATTAGGACTATCCTGTTAGAGTCCCAGTCCAAGTAGGACTCTTCTTGATAGAGTCCCACTCCCGTTAGGACTCTCCCACTAGAGTCCTAATCTAAGTAGGACTCTTCCCGATAAAGTCTCACTCTCCGTTAAGACTCTCTTGCTCTTCTCAAGAGAGTCTCACTCCCGTTAGGACTCTTCCCAATAGAGTCTCACTCCCGTTAAGACTCTCTTATCAAAGTCTCAGTCCAAGTAGAACTCTTCTCGAAAGAGTCCTACTCCCGTTAGGACTGTCCTGTCAGAGTCCCAATCCCAATAGGACTCTTCCCGATAGAGTTCCACTCATGTTAAGACTCTCCTACTAGAGTTCTAGTCCAAGTAGGACTCTTCTTAACAGAGTCATACTTCTGTTAGGACTCTTCTACCCATCGGAAGGCATTTCAGTAACTTTAGTACCTTTTTACCCACTAAGGGCATTTTGATAATTTTGGCACAATCCTACCCTGAGTAGGACTTCTTAGTTACTTGAAGGGCATTTTCATAACTTTCATGTCATTTTACCCATATAGGGATAATTTGATAATTTTTGCCCTTTGATGACGAACTGAGAGTAATTTGGTATTTTTACATGTTTTGTGGCAATTTGGAGATTCTCCACCAAATTTGGGACAATTTGATATTCTTTAGTGATAATAGTTTGTTTAGGCTTAACTAGGACTTTTCCCTTTAAAGTTTTCATAAATCTAGTTACTTGATATTTTCTTAAATGGAGATACATTGAACCTAGACATTTTTATTTTAGAGTTTATTTTCCGATTAAATTATATTTCTCTTTTATCTCATTGGCTCTTGCATGTAGACAGCAATTCCATTGGTTCGTGCATTGTCATAATTATTTATTAATTTATTTAGTTAGGATAATTACTCTTATTTAATTTTTTATTTAATTAATTAGATAATTATCACTCAAGACATAATCCTAACCTTCCATTTTAGGGTTTCATCTTAGACCTTTGAATCAAATCTCTATATTTCCTTATAAATAGAGCCCCCAGGCCATCAGTTTTAAGGGACACAAACACACGAATGGAAAACGATTTCCATAGCCTTACGCTTTTAGTTTAATTCTAAAGTTCTCTCTACAAGAACTCTCAGTCTCCCGAGGCCAAAGCGAAGCAAACTGAAGCAACGCATTCCACACCGAAGAATAAGCCAGAGATTTGCCAGATTAAAGTCACCGATTTAGACTTTCCTAGCCAAAGTGTTGCTCAATTACCACGACTGAACAAGGTACGCCCTCAAATCCTTAACAGTTTTCTTTAGATTCAGTTGATCTCACGTCTTTTATCACTCTTGATAAAAGAGGTAAACCGGAGAATTATGTGACTCTAATTCTATTTTCTAAACGGATACGTAGAAAGCTTTCAGGCCCGAGTCAGATCTATTTTTTATCTATTCTATTCTATTTATTTCTTGACGCTAGATCTTTATTATTTATCTTTTCCAGACTCACATCTCTCTTTTCAGTTTTCTCATGACAAAATGGCATTGCAAGTGAATATTCGAGGTCGATCCATTCGGATCGGGCGGGTGCCTAACACCTTTCCACTCTGTACTTTAGTACCCGAGCTCGTTTCTTTGGTGTTTCTATTTTTTAGTGCTTTATCTTTGTTTTGATCCATGTTAAGGGATCCTCTTAGTATGTATTTAGGATTAAAGTGATGTAATTTACATTCCATTTCTTTCAGTTTCCTTCATATGTATTATTCAATTTATAACGGGTTTACTTGTTTCTTACCCAAAAACAAGCTGGCGACTCCTCAATCTCTCTATCTTCCGTAAGAGGCTTTCCTTCCTACCTTAAAAGAAAGAGATGACACACATAAAAAAGATGACACACATACTTTTATTTTTTCCAGTGTTGGTGCCCACAATGAGATAGCACGATGAGATTGTCTCATAAGTGTAGGACTTGAGCTCCTAATGAAAACACTAATTTGTGAGAGAAGAACCCTCCACAAATGAGTACCCTCTTGCAAGAAAGGGAAAAATACTATTGAAGTTGGTCAGAGGGCACCGGTGGGGTGCTGACCAAGGAGTCTCCAATGGTCTGGTTGACGATATGCTAGTTTGAAAGCTTAAATGAAGCAAGAAGATGAATAATAAGTTTGACAAACCTTTGAACCAAAGGTCCTAGAGTTTAAATAGTTGGTAGTGACCCAGAGATAGCTCCCTTGATTTCAGTTGATTCTCCTATAGTATGAGAGTATCATGTTATGGTTGGCATTGTGTATGTTTTATTCCCTGATTTGTTGGGGGATTAGATCCCACTTAATTAACTCCATCAAAATGAAGATTGGTCCCAAGAAGTTCTGACTAGGCTCTTTTCTCATGACGTTATTTTATTGGGACAATTTAGTCATTTATCTCTTGTTTATGTCATCTGACTAGGCTCTTTTCTCATGACGTTATTTTATTGGGACAATTTAGTCATTTATCTCTTGTTTATGTTAGGTGTAATTTTTGAACGTGAAGGTTGATTTTATGCTTGTATATATATATAATATGTTAGATTTTTAAAAGATATACCCCCTCTATCTCATATTAAGAGTCCCTTTTCAGAAAACTAACTTTTTAATAAGACATGTATTTAATACTTTCACACTTAAATAGATAATGTAATTTGACAATATTAACCTTCTTTTACTCTAACTATTACAACACATTAAATTGGATAAGAAGGGTAATTTGAAAACTTCACTATAGTTTTATGCATTGACTTTTCGAACGAGACTTTTATTTTGGGATAATGAAAAAATAGAATAAGAGACTTAAATTGGGACAGAGGGAATATTAGATTTTTAAAAGATAAAAAAATTACTTTATATGCTTATAAACTCTTAATTAATTAGAATTATTGATCAAGTTGATAATCCAAAAATCTTTTAATAATTTCTCCAACGATAACGTCTTTAATATTATCATCATCGTAATCGTCACAGCCCGTGGAGGTCCTACAATGTCTATCTGTTGGATAAGTAGACCTCCCATAAATGATAAATTTGTAATTGTTATACAGCCCTATCGATCAATCAACAAATTCATAGTATTATAATAAAAAAATTAAGGTTATCCTTATTAATTATTGATATTTTAAAGCTCAAAAAGAGAATACTCTAAAAAAATATCATCAGCATCATCAATAAGCATCTAATATCAATTAATATAAAATCAAATTCTTATTATTAATATTCAATAATTTAATAATTTCTACTAATTAATAACTTTTTAATAATTATATATATACTCATATATATCAATTACATAATAATTAATATATTTAAAAAAAAATCTTTATAATATTAATTATTAGAAAAATAAAATAATTATATATATCACATTCATGACATGGTTTAATAATTATACTTGTCAATTTTACATAATTGAAGTGACAAATATTGTAATTAAAAAAATTATAATATTATGAAATACAATTTCTTTACTTTAAAAAGGACAATAAAACTTTTCTCTATCTTAAACTGAGTATTATAAATATGTTTTATAAAAGATTAAAATAACATTAAAAAAGTACATATTAAATTTTATTTTTATAAAAAAATTTAATTATATGTAAGACATTTATTAGTTAGTAAAAATATAAATAATTAATAATTAGCAATAACTTTTTTAAACAACAATGCTCCTATAAACATAACGCTCGCATCATGAACCATTCTAAATGATTAACTTGACATAATAATATATTATTATTATTATCTCAAATTTTTATCACATAATGTAACATTAACACAATAATATATTATTAATAATATTTAAAATCGTATAATTAATATAATTCTATCACTTCAATACCATATCATTTAGAATAACAATTTAAAAAACATAACATTTCCCTCAACTCTCTAATCAATTTTCGTCATTTAGTCACAAAATTTGACAAAATATTACCCTTTTTTTTTCATCGTTTGCTTTTCATCACAATAACTCCTTATCCGCCAGCTGTTTTTCATCCTGTCTTTGGTGCATTACACTTTAATAACTGAACATTAATAACTTATTCACATATTCAACTAATGTAATTAATACATATTAATCCAAAAATAATAAACTTGAATTGATGAATAATTTTTCTTGCATCCACAACAAATTAACAACTGATTCACATATTCAACAAAAACGTAATTAATACACATTAACCCAAAAATAATAGACTTGAATTAATAAATAATTTTTCCTTCATCCACAACAAATTATGCCATGATGATGATATATAGATCAACGAGTGGAAACATGTTAAGAGCAAGTGGAAAGTTAAAAGAGGACACTTACCATGATTTTAGAGGTTGAAGAAAACAGCAATAATAGGGAGGCTCTCTCCCTCTCCCTCTCCCTCTCCCTCTCCCTCTCCCTCTCCGGCCAAATTGAAATTAAACACCATCGTTAATATCAAATTTCCTCTATTCACTGCCTGCATCAAACACTGCCAGGGACCAACCAGTAATATCAACAGAACATATTTTAGAGGTGTTCAGGCACATCTGTACCTATTTGGAGTATTCGGGAGGGAGGGAAGAGCTTCAGCTTCTTGGATCTTGGGAGAAATTATAGAAAGCTTATTGTAGAATCATATGTTTTCCATCGACATAGGGAGGGTAATGAAGGTTCCAAAGGGAATATGTTTATCAATATTTACTGCTAATCACTCTTTCAATTTTTTTATTCAACTCACCTTCTTGCTCTTTGTTGACGACTGACGAGCCATGCTTTAGTACCGTTTCATCCTTATTTCCCAATAACTACTAATCCAATAATCTGGACCCTACTTCAATCTGTTATCCACTCTCAAAAAGTCATTAAATTGATTTTTTTAAGACTTATGAGTGGTGGTAAATGCTTAATTTTTCCAAAGAAAAAGTGGTAAGAATCTAAGAAATTATAATGGTAGATTAGTGTTAAGGAAAAAGACCGACATTTTAGAAAATGGTCAACAGTACTAAAGCTCCGGCCTTTAAAAAACCGAGTTATCAACCCGAGTTTAGGGTGTAAAGTTACGCAACAATATACTCTTGTTTTATGACACTAAGGGATCACTGGTCTACTTTACCTCAATACACCACTTCAAACTAAAGAGATTGTTCAAGGCCAGATGTCTAGTCCAGTCCAATCCCATGGTTACTTCTGACTTCTGAATCAGGTGAATAAACATATAAATAAACTGAAGAATGCTGAAAAAGAGACCAGTACTCCCACTCTGACAATTTCAATAGATTAAGCTCAGTTCTCAGCAAAATCAATGGTGCTGGCAACAGAAGGAGCACGAAACACAACACGCTACATAGCCACAACACACTGAACAACCCATTCTAGCATGGGTGTACACTCGCTAAACCAAACTGGTAATCCATATTTCATCATAGAATCTAACATATCACCAGGACTTTAGGCTTACATTATTATTGCATCCAATTCAATTAATTCCAAGTCACCTGATTTGATGTCAAAATTCATAGGAGAATGGAGATTCAACCTAAGTCATTCCCAAGCCAAAAAGTGGAAGCCAAGTAGATGGACAGAAATGGGAGATGTTTCTTGCTTTGAGAAACATTGTGGCAATGACATTTACATGAACTAATTGCTGGACAGAAATGGGTGATGTTTCTTGCATTGAGAAATACTGTTGGCAATGACATTTACATTAACTAATTGATATCTAACTTAGAAATTAATAGTGAAAATATAGCTTTTAATAGTGCTGTTTGGCCTCCAAGACTTGAATGGATGTCAGTAGCACCAATAATGGAAAATTTTAATTTATTTAGGGAGATGGTTAGTTCAGGTACAAAGGAACATATATATATAGAATGAAAGGCTGTCAAGAAATTCATATTTTTTTTATCAACGATAGGAAGAGAAGAAATTTGAACTTACACCTTTTCATGGGGGATTTGGTCCTGGGACTAAGATAGGACCTTGGTCTTCTAGAGGGAAAACTAGAAATAAACAAATGCACAAGAAATTGGACCAAATCACTTGGTAGAAAATTAGACAATCAGTTAGTATGGAAAAGATTTAGCCTAAATTTTGATACCTGGAAAGGTAAAATAATGACATGTGTAAAAAAAAATAAAGTTTTTCCGCATATAATTGAAGGGAAAACCAAAATTCATGTAGCCAAACCTAAATCTAGATTATAAGTACCTGCCTAATGAAGTACTTGTATGAATCAACAAGCCAATTCATGTCCTTGTATGAATCAACACGCCAAATCATCACACAATTAGATCAACTGACCAATAATACAAACTAAACATCTTTTAATATGGGCCTTTTAATAACCGTCTCAACTTACATCAACTATAAAGTCTCATGAATTCCTCCTAGCAAAGTTCTATAATCCATTGATCTTCCAAATAGTATAGAGCACTTTAATAGCAGGTTTTCATATCAGAACAGCCAAAAATCTACACTACGTTTAGCCAACCGTTTGTATATGTAACAATTTCAGGTTAAACAAACCAAATATCAAACACCAACAACAATACGTAACTCAAAATATCAAACAAAACGAAAATTCATTGCACCAAAGTAAAACTTGAGAAAAGCAGAATATCCAAAACTTGGTTCTAATAAGATTCCATATTGAAAAAAATATTTAAAACTGAAACCACAAACCGCCAACCAGAACAACTCAACTAGCATCCATCATCATCAATCACCCTTCCTCCTGAAGGAGCACCCTTCTGTAAGTCTAGCACGCCCACCGGTTGGCTGGCACAAGACTGTCTGGCAGTTCCCACAAACCACAACTGTTTGCGAGTGACTGAACACGGTGGTTCTGCACGAATTTTACACAGCTTAAACCTCCCCACACTAAACAACTCATACGAGAAACAAAGCAACAAAAAAAGAAACAAATTACAGAACTCACATGTTGAAGCAACCCTGGCACTTGACGTCCTACACAGGATAAATCAAGTAACTTTGTTTAAATGTCACATATTACTCGAATCGATGAATTATGACAGATAATAAATATGGTATATGCAGATATACAAGAACAAGCGCAAGAACAAGCACAAACACAATATATATATATATATACACACACACACGCACATAGATACGCATGTTTATACACACCATGAAGAAGGAGTTGGGCGATTGCACGAGACGCTTTAGCTTGTGCTTTCTCTTCTCAATCTCGGCAGGAGGATTGAGCAAATCAATATCGTTCGGAAGCACCTAAAAACATAAAATATATAAAATCGCCGAGCATAATGAGAACAATGCTGATTGAAATTATCCAACGAAGGAAATTGAAAGCAAAAACTGAAAATCAACGATTCAAATAACGAAAAAGCATTGGAAACAGAGTTTTGGAACTCGCCATCTTGGCTACTGGGAGAACGAATCGAAAACCCTAGAGTGCCCGTCGCCAGTGCCAGAAGACGGAAAAGAGATGTGAGACTGCTAGGGTAATTGCGATGATTATATATGGGTATCCAAATAATCTAGGCCGTTAGATTTTCGAGGTGTCTAGATCTCAGCCTCTCATTCGACCGCCCTGAACGTGTCTAGGGCACCAGGGACATTTTCGCCCATTTACTATCTTCAGATTATTCAACTTTGTCCTTCCAACAATTCTAATTTTGCTTTTACCCCTACTTTTTTTTCTTTTTGTTAATTACACTTACTTCTTTTCTAGTTTCAGACAATTGCAAATATCTTTCTATAATTTGTAAACATATACTGTCTCCCCTTTTATTTTGAGATTCAATAACAGATTCCCATTTTTTGTTAGTAATTGTTACAGAGATGGATGAAAATTGATGATATATACATATATATATATATATATATTTTTCTATCAAAATGAATTATATACATCAACCAAATAACACAATCGCTCCGAACCAAAAGCAAGGCCACCATATGAAATAAAGGAGCAAGACAACCACTAATTTGATCCATCAAAAATCAAAGTGTATGGAACCATTTATGGTTTGATCCAAACTTACAGAATCCAATGGAACTCGCATCAAATAGTGTAAGAAAATAATTTATTGGAACAACCAAATGGCAGCAACAACAATCAACTGGCATCAGAATCATCAAACGGCGTCATCGAACAAATGGCAACAATTTAATGTTCTAAGTTCAAAAGGCAAGAAATTCCAACTTTCTCACACCAATATAAACAAACAAATCAAACAATAGCAGCGACAACAAACAAAAAAACTCAATAGTTATCAGAAGAAACAAACAAAATGCTTTCATACAAACGGCATGCTCACCTCAGTCAAGTTTATTTTTTATATTACATTTGGTAAAGCTAGGTGATGGACACGATGATCGGTGATGCATTATCGGTGATGGGTTCACACGATTGGCAGCATTACCGACAACAATAGGTATAGCATTGGTGGTGTTACGCCTTTGGCGGTGGCGCTAATTTTTGTTGATGGTAGCCCCAAGTAGAGAAATTGAGAAAGAGAGAGAAGTTAGATGGAGATGGATTTTCTAGTGGTGTGATGTCAAGGGTGGATTCACGTGATTGGCAACTTTGGCGGTGGCTATAGCGTTGGTGTGGTGACATAATGGGGCTACTGGTTTTTCTTATTGGTGGATTCGGGTAGAGAAATTGAGAGAACAAGAGATAGAAAGGGGGTTTTCTGGTGGTGGCTTGGAATGGGATTAACAATAAGGTGGAGTTATTCCTCTTATGGAGATTTAGAAAGAGACTTTGAGAGGACTTGGTCTTTTTAGAGAAAGAGATTGTTGCTACTGGATATTAAACACTATAGAGACAAGAGAGAAATAAAAATAAAATGAGTTTATTGACTTTTGAATTAAATAATAATATTAAAATAAATGGGTAAATTGGTAATTGAACTAATTCAATTAATATCATTAGCTTGGTAAGACTGACATGAGGGGTTAGTGTTATTTTAGAGGCATCATTTTTGAAAACCCTAGATTTCCAATTTAAAAAGACAAGTATTTGAATAATGAAATAATATTGTGTTAAAATAAAAGAAAAAGAAGAAGTGGTCAGATGTGGCATTCTTTTTTGTCTTACAATCCCTTGAAGCCTTTTGATGTGATGAAATGACTGGTATTTATCCTTTTTGAAAAGAAAAAAAAATTGATGAGGTAGAAGTTTCACCGAATGAAAATCATCATCTCCCTTCTTTTATCTACAGTCGATTTTTGTCCAAAATATAACAAAGAAAAAATTGATTTGCAACACTACATTTCATAGGCATAATACATATTGAATACTCATGTCATAGTCCTTGATCAGTTCTAAACATCGACATTGTCTTATATTCAATTCCTTCTTGGTGAATAAGTACTTGAGACTTTTGTGATTAGTGAAGATTTCACAAGTCTCCCCATACAAGTAGTGTTGCCATATCTTGAGGCAGACACTAAAAACAGAGAGAATAGTTTGGGAATGATTTTCTCATATATTGAATTATTTCTGATTTACACAGATTCCTACTTATAGAAATTATAAGAAATCTAAACTAGGAAAATAATAACTAATTAGTTTACCTAACAAAGATACATTCCTAATTTATAATCATTGACTAATTATTGTCTAATTTACAGTTAATTTATAGCTATTCAATCTTGGTAATTACTGTTAAATATTTTTTTGATTTTCCAACACTCCTCCCTCAAGCTAGCTTGAAGATATCTTTCATAGTCAGCTTGCCAATTAAAACGTCAAATTGTTTTTTGTGCAGCCCCTTAGTAAATACATCAGCAATCTGTTCGACAGTTGGGATGTATGGCATACAAATCAACCCACTGTCAAGTTTTTCTTTGATAAAGTGTTTATCCACTTCTACATGCTTTGTTCTGTCATGAAGAACTGGATTATGGGCGATTGAAATTGCTGCCTTGTTATCGTAGTATAACTTTATGGGCTGTGAATCTGAAGCCTTCAACTCTTCTAACAATCTTTTAATCCATATAACTTCACAAATACCATGAGCCATTGCTCTAAATTCTGCCTCTGCACTTCTAGCAACCACATTTTGTTTTTTACTTCGCCAAGTAACAAGGTTTCCTCCAACAAAGGAACAGTATCTGGATGTTGATCTCCTATCTGTTATACTCCTAACTTAGTTTGCATCGATGTAGGCTTCAATTTGTAGATGTCCACGTTTTTAAAAGTAGACCTTTTCTAGGAGTCCTCTTCAAATATCTCAAAACTTTGTAAACTGCTTCAAAATGCTCTAGTCCAGGTAAATGCATGAATTGACTAACCATACTTACTGCAAATGCTATATCTGGTCGTGTATGAGACAGATAAATCAACCTTCCAACAAGTCGTTGATATCATTCCTTGTTCACTACACTTTTGGTCTTCGCAGGTTGTAATTTTGTGTTGGGTTTCATTGGTGTTTCAACTATTTTACAACCAAGCATACCAGTTTCTCCAAGAAAGTCCAATACATACTTGCATTGATTGACAAATATACCTTCCTTAGACCTAGCAAACTCCATTATGAGGAAACACTTCAACGCCCCCAAGTCTTTGATCTCGAATTCATCAAGAAGCCTTTCTTTTAGTCTTTTCAGTTCGTCACTATCATCTCCTGTCAAGATAATATCATCCACATAAACAATCAAAATAGTAATTTTACCTTCTATCAAGTGTTTATAAAACATGGTATGATCTGTTTAACTTTGACAATATTCATGACATTTTACTACTTTGCCAAAGGGTTCAAACCAAGCCCTCGGGGACTGTTTGAGGCTGTATAATGACTTCTTTAATCTGCAGGCTTATCTATACCAAGTCTTTCTTCGAACCTCGGTGGAAAACTCATAAAAACTTCCTCTTCTAAGTATCTGTTAAGGAGCGCATTTTTTACATCCAATGGGTGTAAAGGCCAATTGGAATTCACGGCAAGGGACAATAATACTCGAATTGAGTTTATTTTGGCTACAGGGGCAAACGTCTCTTGGTAGTCGATTCCATATATTTGTGTAAAATCTTTTGCAACAATCCTCACCATGTAACTCTCTATACTTCCATCGACCTTGCATTTCATTATAAAAACCCATTTACACCCCTACAATTTTCTGGTCTCTCGGCAAGTCAACTATCTCCCACATGCCATTCTTCCCTAAAAGCATTCATTTCCTCAAGTACTACCAATTTTAAATTCGGATCATCTAGTGCTTCTTGGATATTTCTTAGCACAACAAGTTGAGAAATATTTGAAAGTAAATGCTCTATGATTATTGGAGAGTTTTTGGTAGGAAATATATTTGGCAATAAGATATTTTGTCACGACCCGAAACCCACCCTAACCGGATCATCGGATCGCGATCGCCGCCCCGAGACCCGAGGGCCCCGAGACAAGGCTCGCATATGCAGCGGTATCGAATAGATGTGCAACATACGTTTTGCGGAAGCGTGAAAAAACTTTTTCTTTTCTTTTCTCATTTTTAAATTATGCACATCCGTTCGGTACTGCCGCTCCATACATAGCATACATGGTTACACATTCAGAGTATAACTAAAACTTAAAAACTTATAACATTAATACAATACATGTTCAGTTGCCCTGAGGGCTTAATACATATTCTTACATTATCTACTAATACAAAATGTACTAATAGAGTTCATAGGTTCCTCAAGAGAAACTACTTAAACATATCTTCCCAAAATCAGCAGATTCATCATCAACGTCCTCAAGTCAAGACTGCTGCTAATTACCTGAAAGGGGGGTCCGAACAAAGTCCTGGGTAAGCTAATCTAAGCTTGTGAGCAATTCTAGTATTCGTCATGGGGTTTTCAATTAGCAGTGGTTTAGTACATAAGAGTTTGTAAAATAATCACCGCCAATTGTTCGTATACTTTGAATACAGAATATATGCATTCCTTAAATCATGTAGCTTTGAAACATTTAAAGTATTCAAGCTAAACTCATACTTTGTCAAATAGAGTATATAACTCAAAACATATGCATTTCGTAAAACAATAGCTTTGAAACATTAAAGTATTCAAGCGATACTTATACTTCGTCAAATAGAGTATATAACTCAAAACATATGCATTTCGTAAAACAATAGCTTTGAAACATTTAAAGTATTCAAGCTATACTTATAATTATGAACTTCAAAACCTATAACATAACATGTATTTCTTAAATAGAGTATATAAAACTCGAAACATATGCATATTGAAAATGAGGGTAAAACCTGCTTCCATTTTCAAATCATTTATCATCTTATCACTTTTATTAGTGGAATCCGTTTCGAACCGGACTCCCATCTTACTTATAAATGGAGATATCTCATCTGCCTGGGGGATTAGATCCTGCTACCGGGCATTTGACAGTCGATTGAGTTCGTATATAACCCAAAATCTTGTCACATGTTTACAGATTAATTGAGTTCCGTACAACCCAAAAATTTGTTATTTAGAAAGTCGGCTGAGTTCCGTACAACCCAACCAAAAACCATAGTGCTTAGGCACAGCTTTTCTTACATTCAAATACATTTAATACATGATTTCTTCAAATAGATGTTTCTCATAAATATTTAAAACATCATGTACATAATTTCATAACAATTCCTTTAAATGCCTGATACAAACAAATTCAGAACACTTTACATAATTTGGCATTTAAAACTTTAGACATGCTGAAATATGTTTTAAGAAAACTATGATAGATACCAATTACTGAGCATGTCATATAGAGTTATAAAACAGTACTATTAAAAGCGGAATCATGTAAATACTGAATTCGAAATTTCAAACACTTCATATCTTTGCATTTAAAACCTTTTCAAATCCGTGGAGTTAAATCTCCAATTCAAACACAGGGTTACTCACCTTGGTTCTTTAGGGTTAGTGCTAAAAATGCGCTTTCCCACTTTCCTGGTAGTCCCTAAGAACAATTCATAAACATCTCATCAACTTCATATTCATTGTAATATCATTTCGATATTGCTTAACTTATTCTTGAATCGTATTTGATCCTACAATGATTTCATAAATTCATATGTACTTAACGTAACTCGTATTCTTAACCAATGACACAATTTAATGTGTTAGAAATTGAATCTACTTCAATTTATACTCTTCTGGGAGTTCCATTAACTTTAATTTAAAGTTATTTATTTGACATGTTTACGTGTCGTGTCTTTTCGTATTTCGTTTCTCGTACATGCCTTAGTATTAGTACTTTGTCATTATTTCAGTTCATAGTCATCTAACAGATGCTATTCATCAAATTTTATGTCTTTTTATTTTAGACATTTCTTTTGGTCGAATAGACTCTACCATTGAGTCCAGAGTGTCGAAGAAAGTCGGTTTAGGCTTTCGTAACATTTAATTCGGACTGTTATATGTAAAAGGGCAAAATGGTCATTTACCGTTTTACGTGTCATATTTTTCTAGTACTTCGTTTCGTAATTTGGACTCCATTTTTGAGTCCGGGATGTCAAGGAAAGTCAATTTAGACCTTCTTTGATTTCATTTTGGCTTTAGGGGTACCAGGGGTATTTTGGTCATTTTACCCCTTTACATGTCTTTATTTTTCGGGACCCCGTCTCGTGTCGTGGACCTCACCATTGGACTCAGAAGGTCCAAGATAGTAAGAATAAACTAATAACTTGTTAATTTTTGGTCAAGGGGTATTTTGGTCATTTACCCCTTACGTGTATTTATTTCCCGGGCACCGTTTCGTAAAACGGACCCTACCATTGATCTCAGAATGTCCAAAATAGTAAAAATATACTATTCATATGCTTAATTTGGACTTCGTTTACTCTATTTATGACCCAAGGGCAAAATAGTCATTTTACTTTATTTATTAAATAATTAAATTAATTATTTAATTATTTTTTCAGGGGTCTAAATGCATAAATTTTCCCTCAGTTGGGCCTCAGTATAATTTTCCCTAAGCCCAGGGGTCAATCCGTAAATATAGGAAGTCATGGTTTATTTATTTTTAAATAAACTTAAAACCAAAGGGTTTGGTTTAATTTTAAGTGAACCGTCCGGTCTAGTCATAAACCAACCGGTTTAGCCGGTCTGCTTACATGTGGCTGACGTCATCATGACGTCAGCCCTAGATCTCATTTAACTTAAACCGACATTCCAAAACGACGTTGTTGGATTTAATCGGTGGCAAGCCCAGAGGCTGCCACCTGTCCGAGTCAACTCAGCCCTATTTTTAAAACGAGTTGACTCGTCTTCATCTTCCCCACGAGACCCCCTCTGAAACCCTAGTTTCCGAATTCCATTTCTTCCTATTTCGTGACATTTCAACCAATCTTCCTCCACTGTTTTGGTCCCAATTTATTCCTAAGACACAACCAAGTGATTTGGCATTCATTTGAAGGATTAAAAATGGTTCGTGTGCTCGGTTTTGGTTGTGATAACCCGAACTGCAACTCCATGGTTAACCCTTATTTCTTGGTGGTTTTTCATGGAATTTGGCTTGGTTTGTTCCCCTCTTCATGGGGATTGAATTTCCATTCTTTAAAACAAGTTTTGAGGTGCAGTTGAGGTGTTGGGTTTAAAACCCGAAACCTGCAACTCAATATTCGAAGGGCTTTTGTTGGGATTTTTGATCGCGGCTAGGGTTTTTCATGACCCTCATGACTTCATCTTGAAGCCTTAACATATCATTTCTGGTTTAATTGCCATGGGTTCAGACCTGCTTCAAGCAAGGTCCTCCCATGGCGGTTCTTCATGGGTTTTATGCTTTGAGTCATTTTAAAGCTTAAATTTCATGCTTAACATACTTATAAATATATATCTAGCATTATATGATCATATTTAACTTAAAAACAATTCATAATCATGCTTAGTTCTAGAGAGAGAATTTGATAATTTTTCAAAACTCTCACCTTTGTTGCTGTTTTTCTCCTTCCTCACTTCTGATTCTTCCTCCATTCTCCTTCTCTGCTTCCTTAAGGGTTCAAACATGCAAGACATGCATTGGTTTTCTTTTAAAGAGAAGAAACCGACCCTTCTCTCTCTTCACTTCCTCTCTCTCTCTCTACACGTTTGCAACCCCTATTCTTGACTTCTCATAATTTCTTTTACACCTAATTAATTTTACTTTTTCTCTATTCAGCTTTCTCTTCAATTTTTGCAAGATATTTCACATATATATACATATAATATAATACACACACTTATATGTGAAGAAACACACACTAGCCGACACACACACACACTGCACTATTCACACACTGTTCACATGCATATACATTATATATATAGATATTCTTCCTTGTATACATGTATTTATATATATATATATATATTTATACACATTTCATAATATACACACACAATACACCATAATGTGTGTATATGTGTGCTTATTTATATTTAATTTTAATAATTAAATATATTCCAATATCATACATTGATTAATTATTTAATTAATCAATTTTCCTCTTTAGTGTAAATACCTTTACACTATTTTTTTCATTGCCTCGTAATGCGTGCCATGTGACCCGGTATCCCGGGTCGGGATATTACATATTTAGTGGATGTTCGGGTTCCTTTTCTTATCAAAATTGGACTATCAAGATCTGAGGTTTTATATTTTAGAGATACTATAGGGTCTGAATCCAAAATGTGAGCAGAAGATAAAATAGGAATAAAATTAGATAAAACAAGAATAGGAGAAAAATTACCTGAAATATTCAAAGAGCCATTGTTTAGGGATTCTGATTGATTCTGCACTGGTATGATAGGAAGGTCTTTATTTCTTTCAAGGTTCCTCTTTCTAGTATGAACTAAGAGCTCAGAATTCGGATTAAATTTATCCTTTTGTAGTATTTCCTTCTTTGTTGGTAAAAAACTAATTCTGCCAATATCAGCATCTTGAATGCTGTTTTTCGTTTTCCTAAAAAAACTTAGTGATTTGTGAAGAGGATTCGGTGGGAAATGTTTTGGTGTTTGAGAAGGAAAGTCAACGATTTTATTGGGTAAAGGTGTAGATCTTTTCCAAAAATTATCTTCTTCACCTATTTTCTCCTCCTGAAGAAAATTTTTGGTAAAGAATGGAGTATTTTAAAAAAAAGAGACACCCATAGTAATATGGAGTTTTTTTGTTTGAGGGTTTAAACATTTATACCCTTTTTGGTTAAGAGCATATCCTAAAAAAACACATTTTTAACTCTCATATCTAATTTAGATCAAGATTTATTTGGTATGTGAACAAAAACTGTGCAAATAGAAAATTTTAAAGGTAATTCTGAATTAATTCGAGATTCTAGAAATTCCTTTTTTAAGCAATCT